>CATKHJ010467123.1:0-17082 GCA_949750685.1 Vernicia montana
CCTCACTTGTTTAACAAGAAAAATTCTCAAAATTTGAACATATCCAACTCTCCAAGCAACAAGCAATTATTTCTCAACATTTGAGTTACTTGTATCACAAAAATTCCCTTTTTAGTTTTCCCTCCCCCGTTTTATTCCTGATCAATCAAAAAACCCCCAAAACTTGGCCATTTTCCCAGCCACCAATCACAAGGTTTTAGCCTCTTGATATTTTTCCCTCCCTTACAAGACAAAAACCCCTCAAAACCCAACCGATAAAAACCCCCTCTGCAACTCTTCTCTCTCTACTATAGCTTGATTAGGGTTATCCATTATGGAGGGAAAAGCTCTCCTTCGCTCTATTTCTTGTTCCTCTCTTGCTTGCAACAGATTCTTCTTCTCTCGGAGAGTACCTCGCTCTTTCTCTACCTTTTCTAAATCATCAGTCTCTGCTTCTCGCATTCTTCACCGTCCAATTTCCCCCGGTCTTACTAGACGCTCTCTCCTCCGCCGCAACTGGAAGCTATTCCCTGTCGCTGCCAACGCTTCCTCTTCTCTTCAATTCAATAAACACTTCTCCTCTCTCTCTCCCGCAGCTGTCGCCACACACCCAGCTCAGTCCTTTCCAGGTAGCTACTACTCTCTATGTGTTTGATTATCCAAATTTGGAATCATGTTTTCACTTTCCTTTTTTATTATTTTTTTAATTTTCTGAATTGAAAAAGAGTTTTTAGAAAATCAATATTATTCAAAGAAGAGTAAATGGTTACTGATTTGATTCTGTGGTTGCAGATGTTGGTAGTGTGCCAGATGAGGTTGCTGAGAAGCTTGGCTTTGAGAAGGTGTCTGAACAATTCATTGGGGAGTGTAAATCAAAGGCTATTCTTTTCAGACATAAGAAGACTGGAGCTGAAGTCATGTCGGTTGCAAATGATGACGAGAATAAAGTTTTTGGCATTGTTTTTCGAACTCCTCCGTAAGTATTGTATATGTATTTAATGTGAGACAAAGGCTATGGTAGAGGATTAATGTTTTTAAAGTTCTTGTTATGTTGCTGAATTTGGAAGAATAGGTAGACTTGTCTGATATTTGATTTTGTTAATGATGAAGTCTTGAATATGTTAAGATATTGATTATATAATATTTCATTTTTAAGAGTAAAATAATTGGTTATCATGACATAGCTGATGTTTTTGGCAGTTTGGGTAGTAGAAAGATGCCCAATTTCTTTGATATGTTACATAGATTATTTGTAATATAAGCATAGATTATTTTCTATGTAAGTGGAACTAGGAATTTACACCATTTCATAGACATAGGACTTTTCAAAGTCACTAGCTTACTGATTTTACTATCAAACCAGTTGTGGAAGAATTAAAAACTATTATTAGGATCTTTACATTTGTGTGGAGGATCCTAATTCTACTTTTCCAACTTCTTTACAAGATTTTTGAAATTTTAAATGATTTTTTACACTTTAAACTCTTCTTGTTTCCCTTTCTAGATTGTTTTTGGTTTTTCGTTGAGGAGGCATCCCTCATAAACATCTTTTTGTGTCACACAATCTTGGAACTAGTCATGTGGCGAGAGTGCTTGTTGAGTTTGCATAAAATGACAATCCAATAGTACATGCCATGTGCATGGATGAAGAGTGGGATAGACAGTCATTTATTAGTTTCTCTTAGAATTACAGATGAGTGTAGGTTTAGTCTTATCTGTGCTTTGAGCTATAGTGGGTTGTTTATTAGTCTTGTGGAAACAATTTTATTTTAGGCCTAGGATAGGTTAGTTGTTAGTGCTGTGGAAGCAATTTCAGGCCACAGAAAAATGCAATATCACCTAGTTGTGCTATAAGGATGAATGCCTTGTTGATTAATTAAATGCATGGAGAATGCACTGCTTTTTTTATAAATATATATAGAAAGAGGGAGAGAGAGATGAATGGACAGATAAGAATTTCTGGAAACTAATATAAATTACGATGATTATCTGGTCATGCTGTGTTCTCTCTGGCTTTACTAGATGCTCATGTAAGTATTGGATGTTAGTGGTTTAACATAATTTGTAGTTTAGCTGTTTTAACCACTTTAAGTTGCAGCTCACTGTAAAAAAGCTCTAAGTTCTTGCAATGCTCATAAATTATCATGAGCTGAATAGTATATCCTGGTTTAAAACTTGAAACAGTAAAATTGGCACATGGTAGTTCTCCATTACTGTTATAATTTTATGGGCCTAATGGTCCAAAAAACCCCAACTTTTTGCACTTTTTTAATCTTACCCAAAGCTTTTAATTTTGCCAATTTAACCCTAATTTGAAAAGTTAGTTGCAATTTTTTCATAAATCAATATTAAAAAAATATATATATATTTCATCATTAATTAGGAGGCAAAAAGATTAAAATTAGCCCTTGAACTTATTATACCATATTATCAATCTAGTTTTCAATCAGAGTCAATTGGACACTAAAACTTTGTGAATTTTTTAATTGAATTATTAGTTTGATCAATGGTGGTTTACCAAATTTGCAAAGTTGAAGAGTCCAGTTAACTCAAATTGAAATTTAGGGACTAAATTGATAACATGGTATAAATGAATATTTTCAAGAGCTAATTTGATCTTTGGCATTCTAATTAAGAATAAAATAATATTACTTTTCTTTTAATTTTGGCAACTAACTTTTTAAATTAGGGTAAATTGGGTAAAATAGAAAAGTTCAAAAAGGTTGGGATTTTTTAAACATTAAAACAATTTTATATACAAAATAAAATTGTTTAGAAAAGAAAACCAAAAAATCTGGTTCTTTCAATCTTGTAGTCGTTATTATTGTTGGTAGCCCATGTACGTGCCCATGTGCATATGCATACTCATATTTGGAGTTAATAGAAAACCATTTTCAAATTTTCCCCCTTTTATTGAAAGTTGCTTAATTTCATTATCATCTCTTTGGTTCTAACTGCCAATGCTGTGATGCAGCAAGGATTCAACTGGGATTCCACACATATTGGAACACAGTGTATTGTGTGGATCAAGAAAGTATCCTTTGAAGGAACCATTTGTTGAGTTATTGAAAGGGAGCTTGCAAACATTTCTTAATGCATTCACATATCCTGACAGGACTTGCTACCCAGTTGCTTCCACAAACATGAAGGTAAGAACAGCTTGGAAAGTTTGATGGTATTGCTCCTTTAAATGTTTTTTTTTTTTTTTTTCATTTAATTTAGATCATAATACATGACTGTTATATTTAAAACAGGATTTCTACAATTTGGTTGATGTATATCTGGATGCTGTCTTCTTCCCCAAGTGTGTGGAGGACTATCAAACGTTTCAACAGGAGGGTTGGCATTTTGAGCTCAATAATCCTTCAGAAGAAATATCATACAAAGGTTACATGATTTTAGCAAATATACTTTGGCACTAGATACTTTTGCTGTTTGTAGCTGGACAGTGTTTTTGCTGTTTGTGTATATTTTCTTTTCTTCTTTAATGGGTTTCTTCTTAATTACAGGTGTTGTTTTTAATGAGATGAAGGGTGTCTATTCCCAGCCTGATAATATATTAGGGCGAACTTCTCAACAGGCAATTTCTCTTTTCTCCGATTTTTTGCTGCTCTATTTTTTTTCCCAATAATGTTATAAAACAGGTTGACTATTATAAGTTTACAAAATGTTAGGCAATGTTGTTGATAATGCAGAGCAGTGTGGATGGGAATAGAGACATATTGACTTGAAATCCTTGGTTCATTTCTATTTTTCTGATGTAGAACAGTTTGCAGGGTTGATTATTCGAGCTAGATTTTGGTTTATTTGACAGATATAATGAGTGGAAAATTAGGTGCTGTGAATAGAAACCAAACAGTAAAAGGAAAGAATCTAGGCATCACACCTAGGATGGAATTGCATCACACTGCTGGAATTTCATTGACTCTAAAACTGAATTATAAGCATAGATGTTTGTAGAATAAAACTAATTGTAAACCTTTTAAATAAAGGAATCTAAAGCAAGTCCTAATCTTCTAAGAATTTGAACTCCCAAAGAAAACTAAAAGGAGTATTGTTATCCTAAGGGATTAAGGACTCAAATTAGGACTCTAAAATAAAAATAAGGACACCTAAAGACATCTGGACAGATTTTCCAGCAAATTTGGACATTAAAAACTTTAAAGTGTTGGACCAGCTGCAATTTATTTAAATAGACATACAAATAAGACTCTAGAAGGACCAGAAAGTTTTTCTACAATATCCTTGATCAACCCTATATTAGATCTGGACCATAATTCTAAACATCTCAAAGTCTTTATTCTTGTTTTTCTTGGACCCCTTTGTGATGATTATTTATTGATCCTGACTGAATCATCCCAGCTATTATCTTTGTTGCTGTCAAGGGTTACTATGTTGATGATGCCAGTGATTTTTTCAGTACCATACTTCATATGAGTCATCGTTAAGCAGTGGAATATATGTTGGAGTTTATGTAATGAAATGGGTTTATGTTTTCACAAAAATAGACCTGCAGGTTTTTATGGTTGAATTTGGAGTTGAAAACATTGAATTTTGGTGGCTGAAATCTGCAGTTATTTGTAGGATATCAGATCTGGTTGTAGTTAAAAAAACAAAAAAAAGGATTCTAAGCTTAACAGATGGAAGTCCTTAGGCATCACATGCAAGTATCTGTTTGGCATCACACTGATGGTTGAATTATATTACACAATCCAAAGAAGCAAACTTGCTGAATTTTTTTCAGTTTCAAAACTGATTAATAAAGCACAAGAGTTATGCGTTCATAGACTAAAAGTTTACCTAAACCTTAAAAACATTTGACTCCTTAACTTGATAAGCATAAAATGGGCACACACATTCATTTATTCTATTTGTTGTGCTTGTCTTCTTTGTACTGTAAGATCTGCTTGTTATATTATACATTTAGATTCTTTTGGTCAACTCTTAGCTATGAACTTTATCAGCTCCTTGCTATAAAAATTGAAGTTCTATGTTATTCAACATTATCTATTAAGTTTCTTTAGTTCATAGAGTTTTAACATATCACTTTATATTTTTTCTTCCATTAATGAGGCCTATTAAAATTGCTTATGGTTATTTGTTGATAGTAGTACTTTGATCCTGGATGAAGAATATGCTTGAATGTGTCTTGGTTCTATAATGATTCAAATGGCTGTAGTTTGATCTTCAGCCTGCGGAAGAATAGTTGTATAGGAGATGCTTTATATATGAAATATCCTGTTCTTGACTATTATGAGAACTATTGCATTTAATGTATTTGCAGGCACTCTTTCCAGACAATACCTATGGTGTTGATAGTGGAGGTGATCCAACAGTAATCCCTAAATTGACATTTGGGCAATTTCAGGTATAATTTATTCATTAAGTTACTATTTTGTGATTTTGTCTACTTCTTTCTCTTGTGACGGAGAATAGGAAGACAATAAACTTCAAACAAGGACTCAAGCTTAGAATTATGGTCTACATTTAATATGGGCTTTATTGGACAAATTATAAAGTAATTCCAGCCCTTTTAGAGTTATAATTATAGGTATATTTATATAATGCAGCTGTTGGTCCATTACTTTAGGAGTTAAGGGCAGTTTTGTAATTTCTAGCTTTGCTGGAAAATCTTTCCCTATTTCTTTAGGAGTCTTTATGTTTATTTTAATGTCTTATTTTAGAGTCTTGCAGGTTTAGGATAGTATTAGTTCTTTTAGTTTATTTTAGGAGTCTAAATCCTTATAGGATGTATACTAGTTTGGAAGTCCTTTATTTAAAGGTTTAGGAGTTGTTTTAAGTCTAAATACCTAGCATTGTAATGCTTTTAATTAAGCTTTGATATTGAATAAAAAAACCAGTAATTATGCTATTTCGAGTTGTGTGATGCAATTCAACCCTTGGTGTGATGCCATGGGAACTTGGGTGTGATGTCCAAGAAAGTTTAAGTGTGAAGCTTAAACTATTTTATCTTATTTTATTGTTCATGTTACTGTTCATAGTGCTTTAAATTATCCAAAACAGCCCCACAATTTCCTATTATTGCTTACTTTCGCTTCCCAAGCCCATCTTTTACAAACCCTAACCTTCCACATGTAGTTTCTACCCATCCCTAGCCTTCATATAAACCTAAAATTCATACTTTATATTCAGCCCTCCAACGTGTCTTACGTCATCTTGCCTAGGTTTACATTTTTCTTTTTCTAATGTTAAAAAAAAAACCCAACATTTTCTCATTTTTTCAAATTTACTGAATGCTTTTAATTGCACTAATTTTACCTAATTTGCAAAGTTGGTTGCAATCACTATAGGTCAAAACTGATAGAAAAATAATAATATTTTGTTATTAATTATAAGGTCAAAAGATCAAATTGACACTTTAACTTGTTCTACTATATTGTAAATTTAGTCTTTGAATTTCAATTGGAGTCAATTGATCAGTGGTAGTTTGCCAAATTCATAATGTTTAAGTGCTCAATTGATTCCAATTGAAATTTAAAGATTAAATTTATGACATGGCATTATAAGTTAAAGTACCAATTTGATCTTTTGGCCTTATAATTAATAATAAAATATTATTATTAATTTTTTAAGTTTTACCTACAGTGTTATTGCAACTAACTTTTCAAATTAGGGTAAAATTGGTGCAACTAAAAGCATGAGGTAAAATTGAAAAAGTGCGAAAAATTATTATTATTATTATTTTCACCATAAAGTTATTATTTTTGTAGATTCTTGAACTGTTGGCCTTATTTTTAAAATTGTTATTTACTGTACATGGTTCACTTATTTATGAAAACAAATTATTTTTATTGTCATATGCGCATGATTATGATTAATACATATGATTATCACATCTTTCCTACACAAATTACAGGAATTCCACCGTAAATATTATCACCCCAGCAATGCCAGGATATGGTTTTATGGAGATGATGATCCAATTGAGCGATTACGCATCTTGAGTGGTACTAAATACTGTCTGCTTTTATTCTTTATATCATAAAGCATTATGCAAGTGCCTGCAAATCTTTTTCCCTCTTTCATTTCTTTATTGGCAGTAGTCATTTGATTTGGGTCATGAAGCCTTTATTTTATTTTCTTCAATTGAAGTTGATTCATGAATTACAGTGGGAATTTTTATTGCAAGTCTCAAGTTCATTTACAATTTCCGTCATCATATATTGTTGTTATCTGAAAAGTTAAGGATTATGGCAAATTACTCATAGATTGCAGTATCTTACACACACATTCTCCCTCTCTCTCTCTCTCTCTCTCTTAGAGTATCTCAATATGTTTGATGCAAGTTCAGCTCCAAATGAGTCTAAGATTGAGCCACAAAAACTTTTTTCGGAGCCAGTCAGGATTGTTGAGAAATATCCTGCTGGTGAAGGGGGTGATTTAAAAAAGAAGCATATGGTATGCCTGAACTGGCTGCTTTCTGATAAGCCCTTAGACCTGGAAACTGAGCTTACGCTTGGCTTTCTAGATCATCTTATGTTGGGAACTCCTGCATCTCCCTTGAGGAAAATCTTGCTGGAAAGTGGTCTGGGGGATGCCATTGTTGGCGGTGGGATTGAAGATGAGCTGCTTCAGCCACAATTTAGTATTGGATTGAAGGGTGTTTCTGAAGAGGACATTCAAAAAGTAGAAGAATTAATCATGAGTACGCTTAAGAAATTAGCTGAGGAAGGATTTGAGACAGATGCTGTGGAGGCTTCCATGAATACAATTGAATTTTCTCTCAGGGAAAACAACACTGGTTCATTTCCTCGTGGCTTATCACTGATGCTTCGATCCATTGTAAGTTCTACATATTTTCCTCTTCAAAAATCAGGCATAATTTTATTTATTTTCAAATATGATTAATGCATGTTTATTTTGTAGGGTAAATGGATATATGATAGAGATCCCTTTGAGCCTTTGAAATATGAGAAACCTTTGATGGACCTAAAAGCTAGAATAGCTGAGGAAGGTTCAAAGGCTGTTTTTTCTCCTTTAATTGAGAAATTCATCTTGAACAATCCTCATCGTGTAACTGTAGAAATGCGGGTAAGCAATTTAGACTTAAAGTTCACTCCCTTTATATGTTTGATACCTGTATATGAACTTTATAATATTGTATGGGTATTTTTCTGTTCCAGCCTGATCCAGAGAAAGCTTCTCTTGATGAAGCTGCTGAGAAAGAGATCTTGGAGAAAGTGAAAGACAGTATGACAGAAGAAGATCTTGCAGAGCTTGCGCGTGCAACACAGGAACTCAGATTGAAGCAAGAAACTCCTGATCCACCAGAAGCCTTGAAAACTGTTCCAAGCCTTTCTCTTCATGACATTCCCAAAGAACCTACATGCATTCCCACAGAGGTTAATATGCTTAGTATTTGTGCTTGAATATCAGATCCATGACAATTTTGTTTGGAAAACTGTGCTGAGCATTTGTCTGGTATCTGTAGGTTGGGGATATCCATGGTGTTAAAGTCTTGCAGCATGACCTCTTCACGAATGATGTCCTTTATGCTGAAGTCGTATTTAATATGAGATCACTGAAGCAGGGACTTCTTCCTTTGGTGCCGCTTTTCTGGTGAGATGTTGCTGCTTGATGATTAAAGTTTTTAACTGTTATTTTGCTTAGATATAATACTTATTCTTCAACCCTCATTTACAAACTTGAGGTTTTAAGTTGAGTGTTTTCTTTCAATAGCATCAGTCTCTCTGACCATCAAAATGTATCCTTCGAACTTCATTTCTGTTGTTATTCATAATATTTTTGTCATGCAAGCATGAATGTATGAATGTCAAAAGGTCCTTGATACTCTTACTTTCCTGTTTCGTGCTAGAAATTTTGCTGCTTCAGTTTTACTAAAAAGAAAGAAAAAAATCTGTAAATCATTGTTTGGTTAATATTGTTAATGGTTAGGTGCTGTTTTTACATTTTCTTCTAGTGTAGTATTTATTCATATATTTTTGCTTCCTCGATATTTTTTTGACAGTCAGTCACTGCTTGAGATGGGTACAAAAGATTTGACCTTTGTGCAACTTAATCAGTTGATTGGGAGGAAAACTGGAGGAATATCAGTTTATCCATTCATATCATCTGTTCGTGGCCAGGAGCAACCATGTAGCCATATAATTGTTCGTGGGAAAGCTATGGCAGGGCGTGCTGAAGATTTATTTAACCTGGTATTTTGCAGTTGAATGGGTTATCCACCATTACTTTTCCCGGTTTTGTGTGCTTTGGGCATGAAATCATGAATCATCTGAAAGTCTGTGTGAAGTAGCTTTCAACTACTTGAGTTATCATCATTGATGTTGCACTTCTGTTCTTCCCTGAATTTTTTAATTCGAGGGTGTCATGGTTCAAATACTTTCATTCCAATGACATACTAGTTTTTTGGCATTAATACATTCTAAAACTGCTTTGGTTTTGATGTATGCCATATGGATTCTGCGTTGACATCTAAAGGTACTAGTAACTGTGGAAAGGTTACAAAGAAGAAAACTATAATAGCATGATTGAACTATTGGTTTTATTCAAGCATGAGTGCTCAGCTTCTTTTCGTATAAACACTCTACGATTAATGGTGTTCTGTTAATTTTTGGATCAAGCCCACTCTTTCTTTTTACTGTATATATCTAGTAGTATAGCTTTTCTACACACTCACTGTGATGTGATTCCTCCTTGTGCAATTTTTTACATGTTACTAAGTTTCTAGTTACGTGTGGAAGTGGTAGCTTAGGACACTGAGGGTTGATGCATATTGTATTGTAGGTTAATTGTGTACTTCAAGAAGTACAATTTACAGACCAGCAGCGTTTTAAGCAGTTTGTTTCTCAAAGCAAAGCAAGAATGGAGGTACTTATTGATGTTATTTATATGAGGAATCAGAAATCTGATTGAATCTTTTGTTTTTAGAACTTAATCTCAATGTTTGCATTATGTTCAGAACCGATTAAGAGGCAGTGGTCATGGAATTGCAGCTGCAAGGATGGATGCAAAGTTAAATGTTGCAGGTTGGATTTCTGAACAAATGGGTGGCATCAGGTTGGAATATTTTTCATTGGCCTCTTCCTTTTGTTATAAATTTTGTTTGTCCACATTTTACTTTAGTATTTCCACTTACAAAATTATTTTTCAGATATTAATGTGTAATAGATAAATGAGCAGCGAACCATGCTTTTTTTGCTATTTAGTTCATGTCCATGCATCTTGTCATAAATGGATCTAATAGCTTTGCATGCAGCCAGCAAACATGAACAACTCATGTTTTCTGGAATTTTCTTTTTTCCTGAAAGGCTCAGTGATACTGATGATACAATTTGAATTTCTGGTGTGTGTAGTTACCTGGAATTTTTACAAGGCCTCGAGGAGAAAATTGATCAAGACTGGCCTGCAGTTTCTGCATCTCTTGAGGAAATTCGTGCATCCTTGTTATCAAGGAATGGCTGCTTGATAAACTTGACTTCTGATGGGAAAAATCTCTCAAACTCAGAAAAGTATGTTGGCAAGTTTCTTGATTTGCTTCCTAGCAACAGTCTTGCTGAAACTGCTGCTTGGAATGCTCGACTTTCACCTGGAAATGAAGCTATTGTGATACCTACACAGGTTTTTTTTTAAATGGAAAGTTTTACCTTTCACACGTTTTTTTTTGGGAAAATAATATCTAAAGTTTTACCTTTCACAGGTTAACTATGTTGGCAAAGCTGCTAATCTTTATGACACTGGTTATCAGCTTAATGGGAGTGCTTATGTTATTTCAAAATATATTAGCAATACATGGTTGTGGGATCGTGTGCGTGTCAGTGGTGGGGCATATGGAGGGTTTTGTGACTTTGATACCCACTCAGGTGAAATAACATGGTGTGATGCTTGGCATGGACTTCCATGTGTTATGTTCATCTAATTGATTGCATTTGTTTTTATTTTCCTTCATAGGAGTCTTCTCCTTCTTATCCTATCGAGACCCCAACTTGTTGAAGACACTTGACGTATATGATGGAACTTGTGATTTTCTACGTGAGTTAGAAATGGATGATGATACACTTACCAAGGCAATTATTGGGACCATTGGAGATGTGGATTCATACCAGCTGCCAGATGCCAAGGGTTATAGTAGGTAAGTTGGCATGATGTTTCGTTACCTTGCTGAACTGTCAATCTTTTCCCTGCTAAAGCCTTTGGATCACTGTTTTGATATTGCCAATTTATCAGAGTAATATGTGTGGTACATAACATTGTACTATCATATATTGAAGTTGTTGTGAGCTTGTGGCAGTAAGGGTGTTGGAATTGAATTGGTCTTGTTTTCTTTGTACTTGCTTGTGGTGCTTAAAACTGGAAAAGAAAACCCAAATTGCTTCTATGCTTTCTCTTTCTCCTCTTCCTCATTCTGATTTTTCCTCTTTTGTTTCTTCTGACTCTTTCAGTTCCTTCTCTATAGAAGGAACCTTTGCATTTTCTTTATGCAGTATATAATAATAAGACTTTACATGCATAGGGAGCATTGTTTTTAGAACTGGACCAGAAAAATAGGAGACCAGTTGACTTTCCAGTCTGGGTGCCTGACATGCCCTTTCTTTGGTTATACTTGGATTTGAACTGGTATAACTCTAGTCAAGTGGGTGAACCAGGCAACAAATGAGAGTTGAACTGTGCTTCAATTAGCAATAACTCAGAAATGAAATTCTAAATGTGCAGGAAAAATTTTGGAAACACCACCTTGCTATTTGTTGCTATCTCTGCATGGAAGTGGGTTGGAGGAAGTAAAAAGGAGTAATATAAATAGAGTTTGACATCCTAACCTGTTTTTATTTTAAAGGGAATGGAAATGCTCATGAAAGTTATCTATATAATCCTATAAGCTCTCAAACCCTTTTTTTTTTAACCCCCAGTTAGAGCAGTTAGAGGCTAAAGAGTAATGAAAATGAGCATTTACTGTCATTCCCTTTTCTAATTTCCATAATGTCAACATATAATTGTCATACTCATCAGCCTCCTTAAATATTGTATATCTTTATACAACTCCCAGGCAAGGTTAATTTATAAATATCCCTTTCTTAACCTCCTCTTAAATAATGGTAAGGTTAATCATCTCTCCTACACTTCCCTTCCTTTCAATTCTTAGTTGACTTCCCTTTTTCTTACCTCATAAACTTCCATGCAAGGCTTATAAATTTCTTTTTATTTTCAATATATTTCTATGTATTTAATGAATACATATTTGTTCCAACCCCAGTTGATCATGTTTTTATTTTGGTTGAACACTTGTTTTGAAAATACTACTTGGTGGAATAAGGTGTTTTACCTCTGAAATTGGTTAGTTGGAAATGTCAGAACCTAGAATTTGAATGGCAGCCTGTGGTAATGTCAGAACTTGTAGGAATCTGTGCTCACTGTCTTTTCTACTCCTTATTTGTATAATCATGAGTGTTGATTATTATATTTATTTCTTTTTCAGTTTGTTACGTTATTTATTGGGCATCACGGAAGAAGAAAGACAAAGGAGAAGGGAAGAGATATTATCGACCAGGTAAACACAATTCTTTTTATCCACTTTGACCTGGTATTCCACTTGTGAAGTTACTGAGATAGAATTCACTGCCTGGATGGTGTCTATAATAGAGGACAGAATACCACTCCCATAAACAGAAAGCATTTCTTTTTGGAGGATCTGGATCTTATGCAATAGCCTATCACTTTTGGATAATAATTATTACAAGAAGCAAATTGCAATAACATATTATCACATATATGCTTATGCCTACAACATCATGTTATCACATATAACATATGAACATATTGAGAATTTGAAAGTTGAGTTAGAAATTATTTCACTTTTTCTTTTTGCTATCAAATATTAAGGCTAATATTTATTAAATTTAGGATTTAGATGAAAGTCCCTAGAAAAATGATGCTGGTTGTCTGCCATAGACAACTTAATATTACAGATAAGACAACTTAATATTACAGATATGACAACCGGATTGCCCTTTTTGATCTATGAGAATGATCTCAAGTCATTGATTTCACACATGATGGTTGAAACCGTAACAACCCTTCCTTTTTCCGTGCAGTTTGAAGGACTTCAAGGAATTTGCTGATGCAATTGATGCAGTTAAGAATAAAGGGGTTGTGGTTGCTGTAGCATCTCCAGATGATGTTGAGGCTGCAAACAAGGAATGCTCTAACTATTTTCAAGTGAAGAACGCTCTTTAGAACCCAAAACACAGAAACAGTTAATTCACCTTTTTTTTTTTTTTTTGATAAATAATAAATTAAAATACAGAAAAAAAAGAGGTAATATTTTTATTTTTCATTTTGAACTGTGTACTGTAGGGGGGGGGGGGGGGGGGGGTTGGGGTTGGGGTTGGGTAACTTGCATCTCTTACGTTGTAATTTATGAACACTCCTTAAGTTCTTGATATAAAATAACATCTGTTGCATATGTGCTTTTTGTCTTCAGTTTAATAGATGATAGAAACTCATTATTGTGTCGCTTATAATCCATTTAGAACCCCCCAATGTGGCATTTCTTGTTTTTGTTTAATGACCTATTAAAAGTAGATTGGGATATTTGCTAAAGATTATGGTACAGCAGTTTATAAACCCATTCATGGAAAAACTTCATTTCTGCCAATTGCCAAAGATGGTGAGAACATCAACTCTCAACCATATTTATTATTTTGTTTCTTGTTCTGTGCTAAAGCAATTTATAAGGCCATGGTACAAACATTTCAAATTGAAGAATCAATACATTTTTTACGTTGAATATTTTAAGTCAGTAACCATTCCTGTTGTGCAAGGAAAGTGAAAAATCTCTTTGAACTAATACTCTTAATCAAACGCCAAATTTACAAATGAAAGAACAGAAGCAGGGATCTTACAAACCCATTTTCTTCCCTAATTTTTTGTTTCTAGGTGTTATATTAATATTCCGGCCACTGAATTCCGGTGAGTGACTTCTCATTGAAACAACAATCAAAATTTACTGACTAAAAATGACATTAAAATTATGTGATCATATTAATTTATTTAACTCGTAAATAAAGACACGAATTTTTAAGGCTACTATGAAGTCCATTAGAAATTTGCTATTCACCTAAAAACCAACATCAAAACTTTAAATTAATGGGAACTGCTTTAAACTAACATCCAGCATCACTTTCAAACTACCTTCTCCTAGCCTCCATTATTTCAAACAAAATAAGCACCAACAACCATTACCATCAGCAGTGTGTGGAACCTTGCTAAACACTGGAAAATTAGTTTCACCCAGTGGTTATAGGCTAACATGAAAAATCTAAATTCGGCGTTTCTTTGGAAGTCTGCATCCATTATGTGGACGCCTAGTGGTATCTTCAATGTACACAATCGGATTTTGATCACTTCGAGAATTAGTAAAGCCCTCTCTAAAGCTCATAATTGCTTGCCTTTTCTTCTTGAAGTAAGTGAACCCATTCACCTTCACCACAACTGATTTCAATCCCAAATCTTTTGCCTTCCGTCCAACATATTCTGCAGTTGCTTCAGCAGCATACCGGCTCACTTTTCCTCCGCTTGATACATCCTTAAATCCTGATGAAGCCCGAAGCTTCGTATTTCCCTTGGAATCTGTTACATTAATAAAGGCATTATTACGCATTAGCTTGATGTGCACAATATCAGCATTATGCTCAACGTTGTATCGAGGAAGTCGAAAACTATCTTCCTTTATTATTCCCCTAACAAAGTCCATGGGCCTAGCATTCCTTCGTGTCTCAATGTCTTTCCAACCAGCAGAGGGGGATAAATTTTGAAACTTCGAAACAAATGGATTAGAGACATCCTCCTTTCCAGCATACGAATCCATATTTGTCCTAAAATTTTCTGAAGACTGGAACATTTGTTTTTCACTTTCTCCTTTTGCAACATTATCAGGATGAGCAATACCATTATGATTTCCTAGCCAACCTGCAGAATAGATAAATTTTTCTATCAAATTATAAATAAAGATTAGAGAGTATGTTTTGATAAAGAACTTCTAAAACCCACATTTATGGAAGCAATTTCTAGTCTGGGCTGATCATAACTGTTTTCCTCTATGTTCCTTACACTCTCTCCCTGCTCCCAACCCCAACCCTAAAACCCCTTTCCCTCTTTGTAGCAACCAACAAGGAACTCCAATAGTGTAAAATGATTCCAATATTCCTTGGTTGCAAACATAATATTCCTTCAAATACCAAGATTTAATAAAACCCATTCAACCAATTTGAGGAGATTGGCATTTATTGCAAATACTATACAGTAAATTTCAGTGATAAAGAAATCTCATCTTTATTCCTTTTATGTATCATTTCTTCTTGGTAGATCAACTTACCAACCAGGTTTGAAATGGTTCTTATTTTAAAAGATAAGAGAAGTTGTATAATTGTATAAATTCATGGTTGAAGAAAATGGTGCGTATAGGATCAATATATCTATATATTGAATCAAAATCTATTGAAATCTTAAAAAATACAAAGTAGAAAAGCACCCAAATTAAGAGTAAGAGAAAGAGAAATAGAAATAGAAAGAAAGAGAACTGGCCTGGAGTAAAAGCAGCATATCTAGAAGGCATGTAAGAGATGAACTTGAGGCCTCCATGATTAAAAAGCAACGACCAAGAAGTCAGTCTGCGAAGCGAAGGAAGAGACCACATCTCTTTTTTCCATACCCTGCTTTCGGTACTTCAATTTGGGTTTTGCTCAAAAGTGCCTCAATTTCATATAAATGCTTCCATGTGTTGTGAGCCCTTAGATGCAATGACCTATAATTTGTCAGTGCCCATTAACCACTAGTAAAAATATTGAATATAGACATGGTCATTCTACGGGCTGATTCGGGTTCGGTTCGATATGGCTGGTCGGACAACTATTATCTCAGTAAAGCTTGTATCAACCTGAAATCCCAAGAACAAGAAATTTGAGACTTGACTCAAGTCTTTTTGTGGAGCATATCTAATAAATAGAAGGGGGAAAAAATTATAACATGAGTGTATTAGATTAGAGAATTAAACACTTTTACAGACTTAAAAAGTCAGGAGGTATTCAATAATGACTTTTAAATTCTTTATAAAAGTCAAGATGTATTCAATAATAATTTTTAAAAACTTTAAAAAAGTCTATAAAAATCAGAGGTATTCAATTACAATTTTTATAAAGTCTATAAAAGTTAACTAGTATTCAAAAAGTCATTAACTTTTATAAATAATAGACTTTTGTATACTTTCATTGACTTTTTATGTATTGTATGAATAAAAAATCTCCATAATTCTCTTTCACTTTTCCTCAAGATTTCAGTCAACTTTTTTTTGAAGTCACATACAAAAAATAAAATAAAATATTTCACAACCATCAAAAAAGAAAAAAATAACACACAACATATAAACCTATAGTTGATAGGAATATCTTAACGGGTGGGTGCCTAAATATAATTAATTATTAATTAAATTAACCTTTAAGTTAACATAATTTTTAAAAAAATTTAAAATGTTCTCTTTTTTTTTTCATTTAAATAGAATATATAATTTATATACATAAAAAATTATATAGAATATCATATAAATTTTAAATTAATTATTTAATTGACTAATCATATGCAGTGTGTTTATTTTTTTGGATTATTATTAATATGGTTTTATTTTTTTATAGTTGCAATAAAAAGTTTATTTCATTGCAAATCTCACATCTTAATTTTTATTATTTGAATTTATTAATGTCAATAATATTTTATATAACATTAAAAAGTTAAATAACATAAAAATAAGAATTATTATAATGTGATATATAATCACATATTCAGATAATGCAATCAAGTAACAAATTTTCTAGTATCTATAGTTTTAAGTCATATTTAAGGGGTGAATATTTGTAATGATCATTATGATGGAATTTTGTCTATTTTGCAAAGTGACAAAATAGGTGTGAGCTGGCCAATGAAAGTTTCTATGCATATAAGGGTGCGTCTGGATCGGGGTTAAAAATGTAGAGTGTAACAATTACAAGTGTAACTATTAAGGGAGTAATAGTTACAGGTGTAACAGTTAAATTGTTAATCTTGTCTGGCAACTCAAGGGTAATGGATAAGCTA
>CATKHJ010467217.1:0-13357 GCA_949750685.1 Vernicia montana
CATAAATCATCTTAAATTTACTTTCGAATCTCTTAGTTAAATTCTTCAATTTGATTATTTACTTTTAGTTTAATTATCATTCAACAAATTTTGATTCACTAAACAATTATTGACATTTGAGCTAATACTTGATTCTTGTCCTATGTGGAACGATACTTTATTCACTCTTTATTACTTGAGCGACTCGTACACTTGCGATAGCATTGTGTTAACCCAAAATAACACGTCATTGAACCAGAAAAACAAAAGAAGATGGCGAGCGGTGACCGGCAATCGGCGACCGGCGAGAATGCGAAGAGAGAGAAACAGAGAGAGAGAGAGAGAAGAAGAAGAAGAAAGAAGAATGGCGCAGGAAAGAGGAAGAAGAAGGGATATGGGTTTAATTTAGGTTTTAAATTTTAGCGAGGGATTAGCCAGGGAATAGCGATGGATAAAAAAATTTTAATGAAACGTTGCGTTTTGATTTTGACTTTAAAAAACAGCGACGGATTATATTAGCGATGGATTAATCCGTCGCTAAAATTGGCGCAATTACATAGCGCCAAAATTCCGTTACTAATTTCCGTCGTAATTCCGTCGCAAATCCTTCGCAATTTAATTTATAATTTTAATCCATATTTCCGTCGCTATTTCGTCGTTAATAGCGACGGATTAAATCTGTCGCTATTAATCCGTCGCAAATTGAATGAATTCTAGTAATGGTTTAAGCCTTGGGTCTTGCGATGCTGACGGGGCATGGGGATGATGATGGTCTTCTCGGTGATGATGGTAAAGCTTGGTCAGAGTGAAGAAGAGAAAATTCCAAGCTAATTTTCTCTTTTTTTTTTTCAAATCAATTTTTTTTTCATTAAATGAGTAATTGACAGTGATGTATTTGTTGATGGGTTTCTCATCTTCTTTCTGCTCTTCGATTTCTCTCCCAATTTGTCTATGAATATAAGATAAATGAAAGTAATACATGTATGTGTATATATTGGGTTGAGTTATGGGAAATGAGATTGCATTGTTTTTTTTTTTTTTAATTTATGAAGCAATGATGATTAATAAAGATATGGGTTTTATTTATTTATTTATATATCTATTTTACTGTCATTTCATGATGAAATGGAAACCATTTTGGTTTTGGAGATGGATTTGGGTCTGAATCTGAGTTGGGGTAAGGTGATTAAGAGAAGAAGAAGAAGACGATAAAGAAGGTTTGATAGAGAGAGAGAGAGAGAGAGAGTGAGCTGGTACGCGCGTGGGAAAGGAGAGAAATATTGCATATAAGTGAGCTGACATGGGATATTTTAAAATAAAAAATGGGTGATGTGGCATCCATATAAGCGTTCCGTTAGGAGAACAGACGAAAAATGGGTTGAGGGACATTATTATTACAATTGATATAATGGCAGTGACATTTTCGTTACAAAAATTAATTGAGGGACGATAATATGCATTAGTCAATAGATGAGGAACGATGGGTGTAATTAACCCAAAGAAGAGCTTTAAAAGCTAAATCGAAAGATTATCTCGAAAATTGGCTAAAAAAGTCATTGCCACCCATTATCAACAACCAATTAATGAGCCTTTTCAAACAATTATAAATTTAAACAAACCCGACCAGAAAATGCAGAACCTCTCTTCGAACTAACAGAGTATATCGCCTTACTTCCTCTCCAACTTATCAGCGTCCAAGTATCTCTTCGAACAAATAGACTACAATAAGACGGCAACGTTTCGTCTTGAATGTTAATGTGAATACTCCATTTGTTGTTCAACAATCTCACCTCCCATATGGACTTCTACACCACCTCCATGTGCACAGCTAACAGCTTCCTAACTCCAGCTAATTCCTCCTTCAATCAAGGCTTGAACATTGCTCCATTAATGCACTTATTTTCCTATAAATATCATGTATTTCTTCTCTTGTAAACACAACAAAGATATTTAAAATACAATTATTTCTCTTTGTTCTTAAAGCTCTAACATGGTATCAAAGCCCATGCTCATTTAGAATTAAAATCCCAGCCATTTTTTATTCTACATTTTTTTTTCCTCTCATATTCAAAGTTTCTATCTCTTTCTATAAAATTTTCATGCACACGTTAAATTTTTTTTTTTCTAACCACACCATTACAAAGCAATAATCTCCAGAAGAATTTCAAGATCAATCGCACCTAAAACGAACACAGGATGCGCCGCTTGAAGACACTGCAACTCAGCCCACTCACACCACACGCCACACGCGCTGTCCAAGGAAGAAGATGATCCAGTCAGCAGCCACGTCAGCAGAAGCAATTCAGTTATCAGCCACGTCATACACTCAGGTTCCGCCACGTGTCACTTGTTAGTGCCACGTGTCATCAGCCACGTTATCCAAATCAGCCACGTCTAAAGCATTCAATAAAAATGAAAAAAGAAATAAAAAATTTATTAAGGAAATTTTAATATCAATTAAGTTATTTTTTATTTAATTATTATTAATTGCTAAGTTAACATCAATTAAGTAATTTTTTATTTAATTATTATTAATTGCTAAGTTAATTAAAGAATAGTTCCTTAAATTAAAATGCAAATAAAGGTAAGATTTCAATTATGGAACAAATCTTTAATTAATTATAAAAAAGAAGTTTAATAGTTTTTAGGTTGAAATTACCTAAATTTATGTTTAAATGAGAAAAAAAATTCAATTATACAATGAATATTTAATTGATAATTAATTAATAAATTGTTACTATTAAATGCAAAAAGGAAGTTCATTTTTTTTTTTTTTTGGAAGCAAAGGAAGTTCAAATTAAATCTCTAGTTTTTGGCATTATTCAAAATGCTCTATTAATAGTGAAACCTGGTACAGTTTTCAATTTTTGTGGACTTTGACTATTTTTTTTGTTATAATCAATTTTAAATATTAAATTGAACCGAATTAGCGGCCTATTTCCGTTTTAACGAGTCCAACCGATCTATACGATCCGATTTTCAAAACTCCGGTGGTGACCATTGCTAAATTAAAAGTTGTTGCAAAAGCATTTCCTTGATTTTTATTATATATATATATATATATTTTGGTGGTGTATTTTTAAGTCTGGCCTACTAGCTTAGCAAAATTTGGCCAAGTAATATTATTCAACAATTAAAATTAATATTTCAAACACTTAATCATTTTAAATTATTTAATAATATTTATCTTAAAATTTAAATTAAATTAAAAATCACTTAAAATAATATGTCAATATTTTTAATTTAAAATTTACATTAAATTCAATAAGTGATTCTATTTTTAAATAATTTTACAATTCAAAAATTATATCACTTATTTTATTTAATACCTAATATTTCATTTTACCAAATATCACCTTACAGAAGTATAATAAAATAAAATTCACATGAGTAATGGGATGGTTTTGATGTGTTTTGTTAATTTGTTTGAAGATCAATCCCAATATACAAATTCTATCCAAACACCAACATATTAAAAGAAAAACAAAAAAACAAAAACGCACTCATTAATTAGTTTAATTTACAGTGGCAATCCAATGTGATTATCATTTGTTAGCTTCCTGAGATCATTAACAAACGTATTGAGATTAACCATTGCTCTTAAATTAGCCTCCTCCCCCATTGTCCTTTCATAAACTATAATTAATCTATTATTCATCTCATTATCATCCATCACCTTACTTAATCCCTCTTCCACATCTTTCTTCGCAAACCCATTAATCTTCACTCCAATTTTCCATTTTTCAACAATATATGCACAATTCACAAACTGGTCTCCGGCGACTGGATAGCATAAGAGGCGTTTTTGGCACTGTATGGCCTCCATAGTAGAATTCCATCCACAATGTGTTAAATAACATCCTACCGCCTTGTGTTGCAGTACCTTTATTTGTGGTGCCCATGATATCACTTTACCTTGCTTTGATACTCTTTCTATATATCCTTCTGGCAAACCTTGTCGCCATGCTTGCCCTAATACCCAAATAAAAGGTTGTTTCATTGCTTCAAGTGCCAATGCTAAACTTCTCACTTTTGATTCTCCAATGGGACTAACCCAACTCCCAAATGAAATATATATTACTGAATTAGGCTTTTGCTCGTCTAGCCATTGTAAGGAGCTCATATCTTCTTCCCAGAAGCCAGGGTAATTCATATTTATTGCGTGCTTACTCAAGGGTACAACTTGCACTACTACAAATATTAGATTTAATGGCATTAGTTTAATATTATTTGATATTTAATGTTAAAAATTAACAGTAAACATATAGTTTTAATAGCATGTTAATAGTATTATTAGATGATATTTATGTTAAAAACTAACAATAAACATATGTTTTAGTAGTGTGTTAATAATATCATCACATGTTATAAGCATGTTAACAATGTTGTAAAATATTGTCATATAATATATATATATATATATATATATATATATATATATATATATATATTTGACTTCGACTAAATTGCTATCAAATATTATTGTAAAATATTTTTTGTAGTAAATTTTATTTTAACTGAAACTCAAACTTAAAACATTTCAGTTTTAGAAACGATTTCAGTACTACTAAACTAAAGGTTGCAAGAGTTTTATATATCAAATGGGATTATGTTAATTTTTATTAGCATCCAATTTTTATTTTTTAATAGCAGCTAAATACTGACGTTAAAGCCTTATATTTTTCTGAACTAGTGTTAGAAGACAGTTGGATTACCTGTAGCAGAGTTGTGAAGAGGTAATTTATCATCAAGGGATTCCTCTGGAAAGGAATTGATAAGGAGCCATTTAAGATTTCTTGAACGATTCATAGTCCTTGTCCAGAACTTGAATCTTGCTTTTCTTGCTGTAGGGGTTCCAATTAACCATGGAAGATCATCAGTAGATAGCAATGGTTGATTAGGCTGGAAGCATATTGGACCTGGTTGTTGGGGACTTCCTGCCAAATAACAAGTGGCTTCTTTCATTTATTTTGTACAACACACAGAAATTGAACTCATCTTTATTAATATTGCAGCTACCCACATGATATTTATGTTTGTTCAAAAGCCTTTTTTTTTTCTTTTCTTTATCTCTATAAGTTTCAATTTCCACTAATAAATAATCTTATTTTAAATTCCACTAATAAATAATCTTTTTACTCCAATACTCTAAAAAGAAAAAAAAAAAACCATATAAAAATATGTTTATATTAACATTTGGCAATAATTTTTCATCGTATTATTGTATATTAGTTTTTTAGTAAAAACTTTTCAAATTGCTGTCATATATTAGATTTTAGCAGCAAATTTGACTTACTACTAAAAAAAATTTATTGCTCATTCTACTTTATTTTTATTGTAGTGAAAGTACAATAAATATGAAAAATTCATTTTTGTTTTTTTATCTTACAAGCGGAGTTTCTCTTATAATTTAGAATATTTTTTTAGGATTTCTTCTAAAATTGAAACTCACAACCTATAAGTTCTGAAATGATTACAGTAGAATTTGGAATGTTATATGTTCAAATTATAATATTATTGTTGAGAAATGAATTTTACATCAAATAAATTAACAATGATTTATAAGTGAATGAGTGTTGAATGTAATATAAAACAATTGGTTACATGTAAAATGAGTTTTAACACTTATCCATATAAGTTGCACTATTTGGACCATAACTTTAATAATCATTGCCCTTCAAAAATTTCTGATTTATCTAAGAAGAAATAATTCAGTTTATTTTTTTTTTTTATTTTTTTTTTTTTTAAATCAAAGATAGATGAATATATGAAAACCCAAGATTTTTTTTGAGATTTTTGTATAGCTAAAAGTGCCTATATATACATTGAACTCTGTCTATGTATATAATTTGCTATAAGGATCAACGTTCAAATCCAATGATTAGAATGAAAGTGAATGAATTTATGAGATAGTATGAACTGAGTTGTATATATTAAGACTTTAACAGTATGTTTGATTTACGAATTTTTAAATTTTAGGATTAGTAAATAATGAAATTAATAATTTCACTAGATAGTGATTGCTAAAAATATGGGAATTAGATTTTATATAACACTAATTCCATAAGTTAGCTAAATTTTTAAGATTATTAAGTTTAACCTAAATCATATGTATTAAATATAGTATTATTTATTAATATCACGACTTAGTTAAATAATATCGTATATCAAACACGCCGTAATATAATATCGTATATCAAACACGCCGTAATAGTTCAAGAAAGATAGTTGTATCTAATAAAAAAAGGAAGGTAGGCTCAATTGACATATCTCAACTAATTAGTTTGTTAATCATATACGTGGAAATCACTAACTCGTGTCTAATTAATTAACTAATGAAATGCCCATAATAGTTTAGCTAAATCTACAACGAAACGGAAAGCAAGAAACATTCTAGAGGGAAGATATTCTTTTAATATATATATTTTTTAATTTTTTATAAAAATAAAATAATAAAGATGTTCTTATCTATACGAGATAATAACAAATGAAATAAAAATATATATATAATTACTTTTCACCGAGTTAAAAAATAGACAAAAAAAAATCATATTAATTAAAATATATTATCACTCATTAATTTGGATATATGAAATAAAACTGTACACTTGAGGTAAGCAAGAGTTTCGATAATTAGTTGCACCCTTATTATATAATGTGGATATCGGTACATTCTATGATCATTTTATTTTAAAACAAATACAATACTTTGTTTTTTATAAATTTTATGAAAAAAATTATTTAATTTACGAAAAAATATAAGAAAATTGTGATTTTTCGTAAAAGAGTCATTTTTTTCATAATTACGAAATTATTTTTCTTTTTCGTTAATTTAGGAATTTTTTCGTAAAGTTATTATTTTGCATAAGCTAAGTTATATTTTCATAAAATTAAAATTTTTTTCGCAATTAAAAAGAATTAAAAAAAAAACAGTTTAATTTATGAAAAAATATAAGAAAATTGTAATTTTTCGTAAGAAAATAATTTTTTTTTTATAAAATAAAACAAAATCAATTTATTTTAATTTTTAACAAAATAATCATAAAATGCACTTTAATATAATAATGAAAGCGAGAGAATAACCAAACACACACATGCATTAACTGACATTGTGAGGCAGCTCTAGATTGTGCAATTTTAGTCGGTATATGCTTCTCTCTCTCTCTCTCTCTATATATATATATATATGATCTTCTTTGTAAATATGAAAATCTTCTTCAAGTCAACCTTATGCTATTATAGAAACAAAAATTATATTTTAGAGCTATCTTGTGGATTTGACCCGACAAATTTGGTTACTTAATTATATGGCATGTGTCGAACTTAAATATTAACAGCTCACTTAATAAGTCTTTAGTTCACTCTAATCTTTTTCAGGATGGAAACAATTTAAATTTGAGTTTTAGTCAAAGTGAAATTTATTAAAAAAAAATTAACAATTTAAAATAGAAAGGAGAGTGGAAATCCAATGAATTTCAATCACTTAGTCATATTGAAATAATTTCCAATATTATGAGGTTACGAACTTAAATTTCAGTCATAAATGAATTAACAAAAAGGAAAAATATAGAGTTATTGATAACAGTGGGTAGTTCACTTACCAGTATCAGAAATGAAGCCCATCTTAACCATGTCTGGTATGGATGCAATCAAATGGTAAGTAGCAAGCATTGCAGGCCAAAATCCAGCGACGGAGACTCCACATCGACGAGCTACTTCAATTGCCGATGATGCTAATAAATCAACGATCATACAAACCACTTGGCTATCATCTTGATCAATTTTATGAACAAGATTTTCCAAGTGAATTGGCATGTGGTTTTCCATAGCCTTCTCAATGGCAAAGAAGTCACGAGGTATGTCTTTTTCCAAGCCATCTGGTATTGGCATGCAAATAATTTTGGCATTTGGATCCATTCTTGATATGATCCTATGGTGAATAAACTCTGGGATGATCATCACTGGATCAAATCCCTGATTAACTAAGACTAAAGCCAACTTCATCATGGGATTAACATGTCCCTGTGCTGGATATGGGACTAGAATGATTTTGGACCTCTTCATCAGCTTCATATTCCCCATATCCCTTTTCTACTCTTTCGGTAATTAGAGATTCAAAAACTTATACTTTCGATTTTTCAGTGAATTTAAGTTTTGATGCCAACCAAATTAATTTATAGAGAGAAAGGGAACTGAGTCAACTAACCACGTGCACCAATTTATGTATACTTTAGGATAACTTTTTCACTTTCAGTAAGAAAAAAACAATTATTATTTTTCACTTTTTCATTAATGTATTCACTAGAAAAATATTTTCTCATAACCAGGGGTGGATCTAGCATGGGGCAACAAGGCAATTGTCCCACTGTTAACCGTGAGCAAAATTGAATTGAAATTGAAAAATTAAATCGAATCGATTGGTTCGGTTTGATTTAATTTAGTTTGAAATTTTAAAAATCAAAATAAATTTTATTTCAGTTTAGTTTTTGTCCAAAAAATTTCAATTAAAATCGAACCGACCGAACTTTATATATATACGTATTAAAATATATTTATATTATATATATATTAAAATATATTTATTTTATATACATATATTAAAATATATTTATATTATATATATTATATATATTTATTAAACATATATTAAAATTTACTTGAATTTTATCTCAAAAATTATATAAAAAAATGAGAATTAGCAAAAAAAAAAAAAAATCAAAACCAGCCCAAACCGACCAACCAAACTAAAATGAACTTTTTTAATTCGGTTCGGTTTTTACTCTAAGTTCAGTTCGGTTCAGTTTGATGAAAATGCAATTTTAGTTATTTCAATTCAATTCGATTTTGAACCGAACCGACCGTTTACACACCTCTACCATTGCTCCATGGAAATTCTTATATATATATATATATATATATATATATATTACCCTCACTAAAATTATCAAGTTTGCCCCTATAAAATAGTAATAATTGTTCACTATCCATTTAATTTTTAAATTATTTATTTATTATATTTAATTTGAGTTAAAATATAAATTATTATTTTGATTAATTGGTTAGAATATTAATGAATTTAAAAAGATAGAATTAATAAATAGATTTAGTACGGCTCTGTTTGTTTCACAGAAAATAACTTGTCTTTGAAAGATATTTTCTAATTAAAATATTTTTTTGAATAGATATTGTAATGACCTGAATTTTTATTTATTTTAGAAAATCTTATTTTCATACGGAAATATAATTATTTAATTCGACTTGCTATACTTGTATTTAATATAAATTTGAATTATTATCATTATTTTAAAAATGTATTATTTAATTATATTTATATTTTAAGTAATGAAAAATTTTGTACAATTGGATATTTCATGAAATAAGAATATTTTATAAAATTAATAAATTATGTTTTGATTTATAATAGTTTATTTATTGAAGGATTAATTGCAAAATTTAAGAAAATATTAATTTTAATATTAGTTATTAAAGTTTAAAGAAGTTATTTATTAGATCAAATTATTAAGAGAGAGAGAGAAAGAGAGAGAGAGAGAGAGAGAGCTGATGGGCCAATCAATTGCTTGATTCGATGGTAAACAGAGAGAGAGAGAACTGGAGCTAGGCTCCAATATGCCTATCTCCAATCAGCGGTGAGCGACACCGCCTACGCCAAAGTGAAGCCCGGCCATCGGCAAGCCTATCGCCTAAAGCACGCCTCGAAAATCCTTTGGGAATCGCCACACGCGCCACCCAAAGCCGTCTGGACGCCCCTCCACCGCCAAACCTGCCAACCTAAATTTCGACCGATTCCAGCTACTATTCCGAGCGAGCTTGGTACTATTTTGAAGCTTGTGATCCCAGGAGCATTTTGGTACCTACCCGACCGGTGAGGATGCCTGACGTCACCGGAATTGTAGAGAGAAGATTCGGCCTTTTGCACCTTTCAAGGCGTTTTTCAGTGAATCCAAGGAGAGTGAAGAGACACCGCCGGCAGTTCTAAAATCAACGGCTTATGATCTACAAAATGGTGTGAAGGACACTCCCATCTTCCATCAGCGGTGGCAGCGGTGGCGCGTTGCCGGCTAGTCACCGGTGAGTGGACCCCACACGCCGCCGGCTAGTCACTGATGAGTGGACCCCCACGCGTCGCCGGTAATCCAGAAATTCTAGTGGGCTAGATTTCATGCGTACATTGCTATTCCGAAGTTAGTTTGCGAGAATTCGACTCCGGTAAGTCTAAAATGCTATTTTATTAATTTATTTCGGTGTTTTAAATGCTTGAAAATGATTATTTTACATGTCTTCATATGTTTTTAGGTTTAAATTAATAATTTGAATTGATTATGGGATTTTATGAATTGGTTTGAGTGAATTTGTATTATCTATAATTTTCTTTTAATTATATAGTGAATTGTTAATAAGTTAGATTAATTAAAGTAATTATATATTTATAAGTTAAATTTATATTTCTTAAATTAATTAATGAATTTGAGATTAATATAAATTTCTATTAATTTTATATTACGAATAAATTTAATTTATTTTAAAATATTATGTAGTTCTTTAAATAGTAATTTTATAAATTTATTTATACAATATTTGTAATGAATTAAAATGTTTTATAAGTTTAAGTTTAATTTTTATCAAAAATTTAATTTATAATAATCCTGAAAGATACTATAAATGTTTTGATATAAGAATTAAATTATATTAAATTGAATGGTTTACTAATTAAAATGATTTTATTAAAAGGATGTTTATGATGAGTTATCTTTCAAGCAATAATCGAGTATTTATGTTATTAAATTATATTATAATTTAATAGTAAATTATTTTAAGTAATATTTTAAATAGTTGAGAAATGTATTTAAGTTGTTGAGAAGAAATTTATGTTTTATAAATATATTAATAATCTTCTTTTTTATACGTATATGTGTTTGGGTTGTGTGACTGGAGAATTGTATTTATTGTGGGATTATTGCTGAGTTGGAGACCCAGGAGGGATCATTGAGTTGTGAATGTCATTTAGAACTGTGTGTTACTTTTGTTCAGTAGGGTTATGTCTTAGTTTTAGGGGAGACTCTGCCAAAATTTCAGTAGAATCTTAATAGTCATTTGAGTTATTCTTGTTCTGATAGTCTTCCTGTTATACAATATTAGCGTTTGAGGCATATTTCCAGTTACAAGATGCCGCACTCTGAGAAGAGCTAATTTGGCATTCGTCAAGTTTGTGAGTTATATAACTTAATATAACACTTCATTCCTCTTATTTAATTAATATTTCACTTGCATACATGCATGATTGTTTGTATGTTATATATATATATAATTACACATTATATTTGTACATCTAAGTATATGTATGTGAATGTTTTGTTATGTCTGTTGGCCTAAGTATGGCAAATCCTAGAAGGGGGGTGAATAGGATTTTCAAAAATCAATTTCAATTTAAAAACTTTTACTTTGAAAAACTTGAATATTAAAACAATATTAGCGGAAGCAATTAATCAAAGCAAATGAGCAATTTTAAGATAATGTGAATATCTAAATCATTCAAACAAACAATCAAATAATCAACAAATATAAGAGTGTAGGGAAGAGAGATTCAAACACAAGATTTATAGTGGTTCGGTAAACTCCTTGCCTATATCCACTCCTCAAGCTTCACTTGAGATTTTCACTATCAACGATCTTTTTACGAGTGCAAGATCAAACCCAAGTGTTTCTCACACTGAAACTTCTTACATGTGTTTCAATAGCTTACACTTAAATCCAAGTGTTTTCAAGGTACACACTTAAACCTTTCCAAGTGTTTTATGGCTCACACACAACCTTTACAATCGAGAATGATTTGAGGTTTAGAGTCACTCAAGACTTTGATAAATAGCTAGTACAAAAGATAGAAGAATGTAATCTAGCTTAGAATAAATTTGAACACACAAAGATGAGAAATGAAGCTTTTGTGTTCTAACTCAATGAACAAAGAATTTAAAGTTTGAGAGCTTTGATTTGCTTGTAATATATGTTCTTGATGTGTAAAACTTCTTTTAACTTTACCTTGAGTCTTTAGATATATATAAGTCTTCATTTCATGCTCAAATATCCATTTTAGAGCTCTAAAAACGGTACTAGACAAGTTCCAACGGTTATATAACGGTTAGTTCCAACAGTTATATAACAGCTATATTCAAAAATTTGAAAACTTGAGTTATACAACTCCAAATGATGATCCATTTTTTTTGTTGGAAACTTGGACCAGTTTACTACAACTTTATAGTTTTGAAAAACTTAAAATAATCTATATTCATACTCTAAAAAATTAGAATATTTTATTGCTCATCTAATCATGACAGTTTGAACATACTTCAGTATTTCACCTAATGCTTCTTCTATAGACCTCGGATTGATGCAAGGATTTTTGAATATGAAACTAGACTTCTAGAACTACAAATATAAAGAAGCGAATATTCAAAATCCCTTTGTATAATTAACTCTACTAATTCTAATTGACTTTATCTGCTGTTACCTAGTCTACTAGCTTGAGCATAATTCAATTAAAAATTCATAACTCTATTTTCCAAGTTCCAAAAATTATACCAATTTTTTTTCCTAAAACTAGACTGATGTAGCTATTCATGAATATATAGTTTTCATTCATAAACTATCCCAATTAGTACATTTTATGCTTCAAACTTCAGTCAACAGTTTTGCTTCCATGGAGATCATCCTTCTTCACATGAGTTTATTAGTTTCACATGCTCTTTTCATTTCCCTTATATGTTCTATAGCTCTTCCCATATTTATTGCTTTATGATTTCATCTTGATCTTCACATTTAATTTTTTTACTTTATTGCATCAATGGCAATCAAAGATTACCTACTAACAACAACACTAAACAAACTTGTTAGTAGTAATAATATTTTGAATCATCAAAATCACATATGAAACCTTGGGTTCAACATTCTCCCCATTTTTGATGATAACAAAACATTGATGCAATAATCAAAATAATTCTCCCCCTTTTTGAAATTAATCAAAAAGGCAAGACAACAAGTAAACAATCAATCACATTTTCCCCTTTTTTGTCATGGAGCAATATATGATAAACAATATATTTAGCTCCCCCTTGATATATGCAAAAAGATTAAAAAAATAGGCAATGATCAAATAAGTTATCAAAATAATCTTATAAACTCCCCCTAAATTTATGCAAACTTTAATACCAATTGCATTCTCCCCATTGATATGTGCAAATTATCAAATTTTATCAAGACAACCATATCATATTATCTTTTTGTATCACAAATATATAACAATCAATAACCAAGTTCTCAAGGCAATAATATTCAAGACATCCATATCTAATAATTCTCCTCTTTA
>CATKHJ010467228.1:0-12467 GCA_949750685.1 Vernicia montana
ATTAGATTAGGTAAATATTTGATAAATATTTTCTAATCTAATCCTATCACATCTGTTAACCTAACAGATTGTATTCTATCTCTATCACTTAATTTTTTATATTTACAGATCATTGGGTTAGGTTTTCTGCAAAACCAAAAACCCTATATATTGTTCAGTACTGAATTTCACGTATAGCTGCCAGTACTGATATCGCCTATTGCAAGGTGCTATCAGTAGCTTCATTGTATCCTAAAGGGTTTGCTGTACTCATTGCAATTTAGAGAGCAAATAAACCTTTAGAAAAGTGGCAGGAAGATACACGCCTTGAAGCCTTGTTAAATTCTCTGTTTTATTATTTTTCACTAACAGGACTAACAGCTTTGTAGATGTCACTTGATGGACACAGAGTGCCAGATATTCAGGAAGTCCTCATCAAGCAAGTTTCTCATGCAAATTTTGCTCTCACTCTACAGCTGGTTTTTGCTTTGAGGCTTGAGGATTTCCTGATTTCTAGGGGAACTGCACAAATTCTTGAGAAGCTGATCAAAGCTTAATTCAGCTCATTGGTCGCTTCATCCGACCATGCTTTGAGGCTTGAGCAGTTGATCATGAATTGGAAGCAGGTTTCCTGTGGCACTTTATTTGAGCACTTGCATGGCTTCTACCTGGTTCATAGGCTTTGCATTGCCTGCCAGTCCATGGGCTTGCTTCTGCCAATCCTTTGTTAGTTCACCAAGTGTTGTGTGGATGTAAAAATAACGTTCTGAGCTAAAATGTTGATGCATGAGTCATTGACCTATAGAAAGTAGGAACCATAATATTTCTGAGTCAATTAATGAGTTTTTTTTTTCCTTTTTAATACTGTGATTTATATAAATTATAGCAAATTTATTTAATTGCTAATTTTTTTGTGTTTTGGCAGAGAGAGAACACTAGCGAAGGGCAAAATGGCTTAGCTGAAATAGGCAGAGGAACATTACAAGGAAGAAGAAGCGGTAGATGGCAAGATAAAAGACAAGTTGAAAAAGGAGGGGAAGGACAGAGAATGCAAGAGAGAGGACATGTACAGGAAAGAGGGGGAGCACAGTCTAATGGGAGAGGGTATGATAGAGGTATAGGCAGAGGAAGAGGGATAGCGCAAGGTAGAGGAAGAGGATGGGTAAGAATACTTTTGCCTTAATAAAAGAAATGAAAAAACAAAGCATTAATTTGATTCTTTCAATTTTCACTTGTGGCATAGGGATTTTTTAAAATACCTTTGGCATTGATTTATACTGCAGTGCAAAAGTGAAAACAGTAGTGAGTATGCCTGGGTACCAAAGGAGTTGCATAATTGAAAAGGTAACATTAACATTATATTTGGACACATGCTTGGTGCTTTACTATAAATGGAAGGTTAATGATGTGATGACTGCATTTTAATGATAATTTATGCAGAGATAGCTTTCAAGCCTTGAATTTAAAATGCTATTCTACTTGGATTGCAAGATATGGAATTGCAGAGAGAGAGAGAGGATCTTATAAGATGCTTAATCTAAAAAAGTTGTTTATGAAATGGATGTCACCAATTTCAATCAACAACTAGAATTCTATTTCTACTTGTATGCTTAAAGGATAAAATGCAAATATGTTCCAGATGTATACCATAAAGTGCATATCAACTTTTTATGTTTTTCACCAATTTCAATCAACAACTAAAATTCTATTTCTACTTATATATTTAAAGAATAAAATGCAAATATGCATTTTATGTATACCGTAAAATATAAATCAATTTTTTATATTTTTCGAATCGCAAATATATTTTTAATATCTCATAAACTTGTTAAAGCGAACGTCTCCGTTTTTTCATCATCCTCTCCCTTTTTTTTTTGTCTCCTCATTAGTCCTTGGACTTAATTAATAATTAAATAATAATAAAATAAGCAAAATGGCATTTAGACCAAATATTCAACAAATGGGCCAAGTCTCTTAACCACCCATTTCACTAAAACTTTCTCTCATTTGAAAAAACTACACCGTTTGCTCCATGAACAAACTAAAGAAACCCTAAAAAAAAATCTCACCAAGCTTTTCATCTTGAAAAAATAGAGACTTTAACAAATAAAGCGACTTGGCAGATTGCGTCTCAAAAAATATTAAGAGTCGATTTATATTTTATAGTATACATCAAAAGTATATTTACACTTTATCCATATGCTTAAATAATGGTTTTATAATTAACACAGCTGATATCAAGTTCCCAGTAAATAAATGCCCTTTAAAGGGTAACCCATCTATCGATTTTTTTTTTATTATTTTTTATTTTTTATTTTTATCACCAATGATTAATGAACCCATCTATCGATGAAATAGAAAACTAGGAGTCCTTTAATGGAAAAGACCGAATTAACTCATATTCTTTTGAATTTGAAATCATAATAAATAATTCTACATGCATCACTATAAAATATATATTCTCTTCATTTATTTTTATGTCTTTTTTTTTAAAAAAAAAAAAATTTTCAAAATATCTATCATTTTAAAAAATCAATAAAATTTTATTTTTTTTAATTTTATCCTTATTATTTAGTCTTTAATTAATGCACATATTATCCATTACTCTATAATCAATAAGAGTAATTAAATCATCATATTCTTAAAACTTAGAGTAATTAATTATTTCTTAATTGAAACAATAAAAAAGACACATAAAAACGAATGGAATATGATTTTAAAAAATAATAATAAATTATTTTATTACTCCTTAAATTTGATGCAAGTACAATTTTAATTCTCAATATTTCAAAATTAATAATTTTAATCTCTAAAATTTATTAATAGTTAAGAATGTTTTCAATGGTATTTTTTATTTTAAAAATATCTTTTATGTACATAAGAAATATCTTAATTAATTTTTAAATATAAAAATATAATTTCTTTTTAGTTTAAAGCACTCTTTAAATTTTAAATTTTAATTTTACTTTTACTTTTTTCTTGCATAAGTGAGAAAATTAATAAATAATATGTATAAAAAATTTAAAAATTTAAAATAAAAAGAGTCAATTTCACTCTTTATTTTAAAGAAAATTTTTTAAAAATAAGCTAAAAATAGAATAAAATAACATTTATAGGTGAATTAAATTTTATAATTTATACACAAATATTTTAAAAAGATAAAATATTCTCATATACGTCTTTTTTTTAATACATTTATTAAATTTTTTATTTAAAAAAATATATATATATATTTTTTTTTTAAAGAAACAGAACTCGCATTAAACCACCACATCATCAACAAGCTGTAGATAGGGAAATGGAGCATTCTACATACTGAGAATTGCTAACAAGGTCAAGAGCTGATTTCCCTAACAAATGGGCAACCTGACTCCCACTCATTTTAACAAAAGAATAGAAACAGAAAATAAAGAAACTAGGCCTCGAATGTCATCAAAGCCTCGGTGAATGCTGTGATTGCCTTGCACACTCTGATTCAGGCTGTTGATGACACTAACACAGCAGCTCTTGACAACTGTGGTTGGCCATCAACTTGGATCGACTGCAGCATTTCCTTCGTACATGGCAATGGCTTCACCCATTTCAGGTCTGCAACTCATCTGCATATGAGAGTAGCAGAAGTAGCACAATTCTATCATAGCAAGTGCAAAGAGGCAGTCCAACCTGTGCAAAACTTTCAAGTATAACAATCAAACAGCAAAAAGTACTATTCTTCAAAAACAACACCAATCATCAATCAGGCTGTTCTTCAAAAGTAACAATCAGACAACAATGTATAAACAACACCAATCATCTATCAGACCCTGTGTAACAACTACACCAATCAGACCCTATGCATCAACCATACCAACTACAACACCACCAATCACCATTCACATTATACTACAATCAAACACCTATATATCAACATCAATAATCAATTGTAACGACTACACCAATCAATCCCCATGCAACAACCATACCACCTGCAAAAAATAAAACAGAACTGCAGAAATAACAAATATACCACAGCCATGCGATGAGATCAGAGCTTCGGTGAGCTGCTGACTTAGCCAAACAATATGCGGATGAGTTGGCTTCTCTAATATCTATAGTCTAGTCACTTTCAGGAAAAAAAAAAAAAGAAAGAAAAATAAGTCAATTAATCCCAAACAATGCCGAATCTTTAATCCTCTCTTCAAACGTTGGATTGAACGGGTTTGTTGCCACCCTCCTCAACCCTCTCTTCGCAGGCACATCCATCTCTAACTTCATATATCCTCCTCCTCCCCAATCAGCACCCCATAAATTTTTAACCAACCAGAATTTTTTACCATCTTCAATAACTCCATAACCCACTAAAATAACAAGATGGTTTGTATCATCTTTGCAGTCCAATGAGAAGACAATGGCCAAACGAAAAGCAAATGAATCAACATTGACAATACCTGAAGATGTTAGATGCAATTACAAATTAACACATCATGAACACATGAATAACATTATCTACAAATTAGGTTTAAAAGACCTAATTCCTGAAAGAGAAGTCAATCTCACATACTCATTCATACATGATATGATAGTGGCGGCAACAAAAACGGTATTTAAAACGCTCACTTCTTCTAATCAAGATGAACTTCTACCTCCTGAAAGCATTGCCTGGAGGGATTCTGCTGGCACTGTCACTGCAATTAGACGACAAGGTGAATGTAATAATATTTCTCTAACTTTAGTTCTTTTTTTTTATTTGCTTTTTTTTTTCTATTTATCTAACTTTCAAAAGTGCTTTCAAAAGTGCATGTTGGGCGTTCGCCGTCACTGGAGTTGTTGAAGGTTTGATATCTGATTGTATTTCACTTTCACCTCAATAGTTAATAAATTATAATTATGTCAATAATGGTTGTAATAATGGAAAAGTCTCAAAAGCATTTTAATACATTATAGAGAATGGAATTACATCTGAAGTAGATTATCCGTACAATGCTGTGCAAGAGAGATGTAATGTTGAAATGCTTTTGAAATTTTTCCACTATCACAACCATCATTGACATAATTACAGTCTATTAACTGTTGAGGTGAAAATGAAACACCATTAGATATCAAACCTTCAACAACTCCAGTGGCGGCGAACACCCAACATGCACCTGTGAAAATTAAATAAATAGAAAAAAAACAAATAAAAAAAAAAAGAACTAAAGTTATAAAAATATTACTACATTCACATTGTCGTCTAACTGCAGTGACAGTATCAGCAGAATCCCTCTAGTCAATGCTTTCAGGAGGTAGAGGTTCATCTTGATCAGAAGAAGTGAGCCCTTTAAATACTGCTTTTGTTGCCATCACTATCATATCATGCATGAATGAGTATGTGGAATTGACTTCTCTTTCAGGAGTTAGGTCTTTTAAACCTAATTTATAGATAATGTTATTCATGTGTCCATGATGTGTTTGTTCGTAATTGCATCTAATATCTTCAGGCATTGTCAATATTGATTCATTTGCTTTTCGTTTGGCCATAGTCTTCAAGCTTGTAGTAGCATTTCCAAGACCGGCTCCTAAATTGATCAAGGTCTTCTCTTCATGTTGAATTTCTGTGAATTAAAGTTTTACAAATAAAGGTTAGTTTTTGTAATAGTATAGAGTAAAAAGATTATAAAGTATCTATTTTGTCCTCACAAGAATGCAAGACAAAATAACCACAACTCAAATCTCTTATTTAGTGACAAGATTATTCTAACTCTTACCTATTAAGCACAAGCAAGCAGCAATCTATCATTAATAAAAATACATTAAAACCTCTATAAATTAATACTAAATAAATAATAACCTCTATTAAATAATAATTTTTTCCGGTCCCGACTTGGACTATCGAGCTAAAATAATAATTTTGATAAAATAACAATTTTTTTTAAAATCTTACATAACCCTTTGATCCCATTCATATCATAAATTAATAATTCACTAAAATTACATATTACATTTTCCTAAAACATGAATTTACTGTTATTTTCCTAAATATCAATTACACTGAAAATATTAATACACTTAAATTATACTTGCAAATCAAGTAGATATGGATTAGTTTATATTCCTCATACTTTTATCCTCCTTTTATTAATAGAATAATTTATATTTTCATAAAATAAAAATAAATTGTTAGTTAATTGAGTGTTACTTTAAATTGTAAGTACACTCGATAAATTGATAAATTATTAATTTATCGATTAATTAGTACCTCTTTAAATTAATAGAATTTGTATGGTCCCAAAATTATTAATTTATAGAGGTTTTACTGTTAATGATAAAACATGACTTGTTTTTTATGCATGGCAATTTTAGAATTGCCTATCAAACCTAGCACAAGATACAATCTTTAACACGTTCAAGATAAAAACAAACGAACAAATTGGTTATCCATAAAAATCAACTTAATCAAAATTGAAAATTGATATCATCCATTTACACAGGTGCAAAGACAGAGAGAGAGAGAGAGAGAGAAACTCTAACATGAAAATGAATTTAATCAAAACATAACAAAAGCATTTCCATAGATGTTACAAGCAATGTACGAACCGTTTAATAGTAGTTGAGAAATTAGCCACTTAACTACTTAAGTTTGTGATGAGCTCCAAAAGGAAAGTGAATGCAGAGAGAGTGTACAATGGAGTGAGTGAAGTAAAGAGTGCAAAATCTAGAAATTAAGAAAACAAAAATATCTAAAAATCAACAATGGAGTAACCGATGAAGGAGTATGATAAGTAATGGCGAGAGGAGAGAAGAGTTAGTGGTTTGCTCCAGTGGTGAAGAAGGAAATGAGAGGTTTTGTTTTTGAGGGTTTTTTCTTTTTTGATACGACTCCGTTTTGAGTTTTGTTTTTCAAAAACAACGGAAAAATGTTTTGCTTTTAGGTAAGTGGGGCTGGATATGTAATTTTTTCTTTATTTATTAGACTCAAGTTTAAATGGAATATTTGGGCAAAATTTGTTCCACGTTTTTTTTTTGTAGTTACACTCCTAAAAGCATGCTTAATTACCTCGTAGTGAAACATACACAATGGAGTAGCATGCAGATAAAAGTCAACTAATCAAAAAGTTAACCAATGAAAAACATTGATAGGTATCAAAAAGTTAACCAATGAAAAACATTGTGTGTGTGCGTGTGTGGGAATATTTGGGCAAAATTTGTTCCACGTTTTTTTTTTTCCATGAAATATTAGTGTATATAATTAACTTTTAATTTAACCTTATCATGAAAAAAAAAAAATAGTGACCAGGCCTACTAGTTATGTGACACTGTAGTGTGTGAGTGTGTGTGTGTGTGGGAATATTTGGGCAAAATTTGTTCCACATTTTTTTTTTCCATGAAATATTAGTGTATATAATTAACTTTTAATTTAACCTTATCATGAAAAAAAAAAAAATAGTGACCAGCCCAACTAGTTATGTGACACTGTAGTTACACTCCTAAAAGCATGCTTAATTACCTCGTAGTGAAACATACACATAATGGAGTAGCATGCAGATAAAAGTCAATTAATCAAAAAGTTAACCAATGAAAAACATTGATAGGTATCAAAAAGTTAACCAATGAAAAACATTGTGTGTGTGTGTGTGTGTGTGTGTGTGTGTGACTTGTCAAGCTAACCAATGGAAATGAAAAAAATTTCTTTTGCAGAGGAGAAGAGTGATGATGGAAGCATGAATTACAAAACTTACATTAGTCGAAATAATCAATTAGATAAAAGCAATTGCATTGATAAAAAAGCACATATATAGATGTTATCTAGCTAATTTTGATTTTGGAACTAGTGAAGAATATAAAAGGATTAGACATTGGATCACAATCCCAATATAATGATTACTAGAAAGCTTGCAGCGTGATGCCGCGGGTTTAATATCAAGTTATATCTTGAAATTAATCAATTAACAAAATTGATTGAATTAGTGTTATTGTATAGCATAGGAGTATTGTCTTAAATAATAATAAAAATTGAAAACATCGACAAACATAAGAATTTTGATATAATATTGTCAACATAAAAAAAAAGAAGTAATTATTCAAAAAAACATATAGGCAATATTAATATTTGAACCTTGCATGTTACGAATATCAGAATGTAAAAAAAATGGAAAAAAATTAATTAGAAATATATTTATAAATATATTGCTTAACTACCCTTAGATCACAGAAAAAAAGAAGCAGATGCAAGCATAAAGAATTAACCAAGAAGAAGAATGTTTGGAGCAATAATGCATAGAACTACCATTAATGCTATTAAGAATAAGCAAGTAATAATTACTATCAGAACAAAATGAGTAATTGAAAATGCAAAGAAATCAAACAAACAAATTAATTATATATTTCCATTTAAACAATTTAATTAATCAACACCACAAAATGAAAAATATAAGCAAAATAGATATTTTCTTTTTGATTAATGTAACATATATGGTTTGAAATTTTTAAGTGTGGGATATTATAAACATTAATAACCAACAATTAGCAACACATGAAGATAAAACATATTCACGAAAGCACAGGAATAATAGCAATGGGGGAAAAAGGAAAAAACCCACCTCATCTTCTTCCTCTTCAGGATCGTATAATCCTGTATCATACAATGACCTCTTCTTCTGATCTGATAACACTGTAACAACAGAAAATCAATTAGAAACACTAATTAAAAACTCAGAATTAATAAAGAACAAAAACCCACACCAACACTCAAAATTCTTACCTGCCTATTGAATTTGCTGGAATTTCCGCTTGTCATCACTCAACAGAGAAGGAGTTCTTCTCCACCTATCAAGATGCAATTGTTGCACCAACAAAAAGAAAAAAACAATTCAAAAAAATACCACCACCAGTTCAACTCCATTTGCAAATTCGAAACTAAAAAAATTACATTCATGAAACACTTACCATAGCAAGTCTGCAATTAGAGAATGAAAATTTATAAAAATTAAAATTAATTAATTAAATGAAAGGTACACACGAAATAAATTTATAATCACCTCCAGTTGAAGGACATTTCCCTTTTAGAGATGTTGCAAATGCATGTTTGTTCCATTATAAATTCAAGGTCGAAATATTGTTGTGCACCTTGCTTTCCCAATTGTATGAGCTTCTGCCACAATGTTCAACTAAAATTAGAGATCAAAATCTAACCGTGGGTTTATAAATTGGGGGCAATACGAATTTCGAAGAACAAATACCTGAAAGAGCCACCATTTTTGTAGTAGTGAAACCTTTGCTTGAGAAATTAGAAATGAGAAGATAAAGATCTGAAAATGGAGACGGCAAGTTGGTAAAAGCAGCACTTAAACTTGTTGTGGTTGAATCTCTCCTGCCTAATTGAACCGTCCAAGTAGCCCCACCCATCTGAAACAAATCCAATAATAATTATCAATATTAATGCAAGAGAAAAATGACAAAATATACCCATTAAAAATAAAAATTTTAAAAAATCAAACGAACCAAGCAAAATCTAACAGACCAAACAAAGAAAAAATTCTAAAAAATGAGAAGATGAAGCAGACGCAATCGAGAAATGATGCTTGGTTTCTTTTGTCTCAGATTGACATGAGCGAAAGAGAAAAAATGAAAAAATCACAGACAAATTCCTCCATGGAACCATATAAGGAACAAAACCAAAGACCCGACAGAGAAAATTGAGAAACAGGGCTAAAGTTTGAAATGGAGACCACAAAAAGCAAATCTGTAAAAACAAACAGAAAAATGGCAGAAAGTAAGGTGAACGGCCATGCGTTGAGAGTCTGTAGAGGGAAGAGAGAAAAACTGCTAGGGTTTTTTGCGTTTGAGATGGAGAGGAGGAAATGCAACTGTCTTGGAAACGCACATGATAGGAAGGGCATGAAAGTAAAAAAGCATTAGGTATTTTTACTTTCCTGCCCGAGTAAACGACGCCGTTTTATTTCAGTGTTACAGCAAGACTAAGGGCACATAAGTAAATTAGTTGAAATGACCTTTATAGCTATCTAGACGGCGTCGTTTTTCTTTGAAGCTACAGCAAGAAACAGAGGCACGACGGTAAATCTCGCGGTCATCAAAGTCAAAATCAGCGGGGGAAAAGGAAACGTTATATACTAAAATAATTAAAGGTGAGCAAAATCAAATCGAAATTGAAAAATTGAATCGAATTGATTAATTTGGTTTGATTCGATTTAAATTTTTAGAGGTTTGGTTTTTAAAAAAGAAAATTAAATTAAATTTCAGTTCGGTTCGGTTCGATTTTTATAAAAAAAATTCGGCTTGAATCAAACCGACAGAAATTTTAATATATATTTATATTTTTAATATATTTATGTAAATATTATATATATATATATATATATATATATATATATAATAATTTTAATATATATATAATATATAATTAATAATATATATATAATATATATATAGTTTATTATAACAAAAGGAAAAAAAACTGTCAAACTGAAAAACCAAATCGAATCAAACTGAAATTTTTTTAGTTCGATTCGATTCAATTTTTACTAAAACTTTGATTCGGTTCGATTTATAAAAAATTTAATTTCGGTTATTTTGATTCGATTCGATTTTAAATCGAACTGATTGAATGCTCACCCTTAAAAATAATATATAGATATAGACTAGAATGATTACCCCTGTGCTGTGCTACAGGATCATTATTATGCAACTGCCATATTTTTTTTATAAATAAAAATACTATAAGTTTAACCTTGATATTTATACAAAACGGCAATAGTACTTTACATTTTATAAATTTAAAATTCAAATGTTTGTTAGATAATATTAAAAATAGAAAATTCAAATAAAATGTAAATTTACTATAAGAATAGAAAAATTAAATTTCAAGAAATTAAACCCACCAATCTTTATTGGCATTACAATTTCCTAAATAAGCAAAATATTATAATAAAGTGAACATCTAAATTTTTAAGGAAATAGGAGAGAATTTCTACATGTTCAGAAGGGAAAAATCAATTAGTTGACAATAAAATAGGTAGCTACACAGGATAGTATTCGTCTCCCATGAATTAGAAGTTTTTCATGGATTAATTTCAGCAAACTTAATGTAGCGTTCGACATTGGCTAGCATTCAAGTTAAGGGATATTTTTTTGATAGAAGTATATAACCAAACAAAAAAATATTCATATACCCTTACATTTTTGTTCTCCTATTCTCTATCCAGTTGGTATAAATGCTTAATTTAAATCACACAAATTCAAAGAAACTCGATTAACTATTATTTGGTAAGAATACAAGTACAACTATAACCTTAAATGGAGGAAAAAAATTAAACAGAAAATAAATAGAGCAGTAAGCTTATGTGAGGGAAATACAAAAGTAAATAGGCGTAAGGCTTACTTTTAGCTGCCGGAAAGTCCTGAAATTGAACTTCAATGCAATGGCTCAAATTTTATGCTCTCGAAATGAATATTCATAATAAATAAGAAATTAAATGACTATTATAATGTCATCTGGGTTCACTTGTATTAATTTTTTAATAAACTTCGCTATTAACATCTTAATTAAAAATTAAACAAATCACCTGGCAAATAACAACTAAAATTAAAGAAAAAAGCTACTGCACGTAAAAAAGTAAAACTTTTTTGCTACAATGATTATATATAGAGAAAGTTAAAACTAAAAAACAATTAATTTTGACAATCTGCGGGCTCATTATTCTTTAACCAATATAGTTTTTCTAATTTTATGCAAAACAATAGCAGTAGTATCTTCAAAATTAACAATTTAGCTCTTTTAAAAACTGATAATCTTGCACCTATTATGAACGTTAGCTGCAATATTTTCTACTAATGCCTAAATATATCCAATACAACAACTTTACGCACCATATATTAAATTCCTATTAAAAGCAACATAATCTTCTAGCTTCAGACTCAAAAATGGGAAAAAAAAAAAAAAAACATTTGCAAAAACTAAACCCACAACTAAATCAAATCCACGAACCCTAAATCTCAACAAAAGCAACAAAATCTACATAATTTGACCCAAAACGAAATCAACAAAATAAACGAACATAATTTCACAGCCAACTCAAATCCATAATTACAACCCAACATCATTAAAACAAGCAGATAAATATTCCTAAAGTCTGTTTGTAAGTTCTGATGATAAAAATAAAATACAACAAAATATTATTTATTAAGCAGCAAGATGACCGAATATTCTGATTGAGTCAATAACATCCCATCTAGGGCAATCGACAGTCCTGAATTTTTTGATTAAAGTATAAGTTATTGAGACATAATATAAGTGATAGAAAAAAAAAATTAACATTTAATTCAAATAATAAAATGAAAGAACTATTACTAAATAATATAAATCCATCCAAACGATTGAAAACAATAACATAAATATTTATCCAATTCAAAACAAAAAGCAAAAAGAATTTTAATAATTGACTCAAACCCAATCTTCAGTAGCCAGCTCTTGTATATTCCATGACCTTCAACATAATCAAAACAAAGATCATGAT
>CATKHJ010467299.1:0-10465 GCA_949750685.1 Vernicia montana
AGAGAGAGAGAGAGAGAGAGAGAGAGAGAGAGAGAGAGAGAGAGAGAGAGAGAGAAATTTTCCATATAATATATATAGTATAAAGGCCCCCTATATATATAGTATAGAAAATAGGAAGTATTTTTACAAAAATAAAGTAGAGAAAATAAAATGTTAAAATTTTGAAAATATAATTTAACTTAATATAATTTTGAAAATACGATTATATTAGCTTTTCCTTTTTTAAAAAAAAAATCTATTAGCTTTTTCTAAATAGTAGCATAAATTTATAATTTTTTTCAACTACCTACTTAATTGCTACCTCTCAAACCAAAAAAATCCTCACATTATTTTTTTTTTATGTGAAACGGCTACTCATTCTATCTAATTGATTATTTCTATTATATTATAGACCATACAATATCTTCATTGTATGATAGATTTGAACTATTTTCGAAGTATGATGATATATTTAATTTTTTATTTTGTCTTGAAATATTAAGATCATTTAATGATTGTAGTTTAGAAAAAAAATGTCTTGATCTTGAAAAATTTCTTAAGTATGACATTCATTCTGATATAAATGGTTTTGATTTGTTTTCGAAATTAAATTTTTTTAAAAAAAATTGCAAAAACAGATATTAATAATCAAATTGAAATACTTAATATAATAAAAGAACTATATTGTTTTCCAAATTGTTTTATTACATATAGAATACTACTTACAATACCTGTTACAGTTGCATCTGCAGAAAAAAAAAATTTCAAACTAAAAATTATTTACGAACAATCATGTTTCAAGATAGATTAAATGATTTAGTAATTTTATCTATAAAAAAATGATTTATTAGCTAAACTTGAATATAAAAATTTAATTAAATAATTTTATATTTATAAAAGCCATAAATAAATTTAAAGTTTAATATTAAATTTTAATTTATTTTAAAAGCAGTGCTGTTAAATTTTTTTAATTTTATTAACATTTGATTGCTATTATTTATTGCTTACTGTTGTTATTCCATAATTTTAAAATTTAACAACACCCCCTCCCCCCCAAAAAAAAAAAAAAAAAAAAAAAAAAAAAAAAAAAAAAACCTTCGGCCGCGTTACAAACCGCATCCCACTCTCCCTTATATTCCCTTTATATTTCAGTCAATCAGTCCATTTTGTCAGCAAACCCATTCCATTTTATAGTCACAACACGTTCACTCACAGCTTAATCACGAACGACCACATCATCACATCCTCGTGAGGTACCCATAAAATCCGTCATTAACGTGCATCATTAGGTCACAGCCTTAGAATTGTACTTGTAATACTATCAGTTCCCTTTTGAATTCCTAGTTACAGCCCACCACTACCTCTGTTTCTTAGATAAGAAATGCACACAATCCAATGTCAGATTCAAAGATACAAAGATTTGGAAATTTAAATTTTTTTAGACAAAGATTTTTGCAGAACTGAAACAAACCCATAATTTTTTTTAAAAGAAAAAAAAAAAAAATGAGTTCATCAAATACTGTGAGGAAGCTGCAAGTGTTGTCACCAGTACCTGCAGATATAGACATTGCTAATTCAGTTGAGCCTTTTCATATCTCTGAGATTGCTAAAGATCTCAATCTTAGCCCCAACCACTATGATCTTTATGGCAAATACAAAGCCAAGGTAATGAGTTCTTTCTTGATTATTAATTTTGAGTTAATGATTCAATTCTGATTTGGTTACTGAGGGAAGGGAAATTAATATTGTTATAGGTTTTTGGGTATTTAAGAAAAACAAAAATATTCTGTTAAATATGGGTTTTTAGATTTCAGAATAATTTCTTTTTATGTGTACTGTGTAGGTATTATTGTCTGTTATTGATGAGCTTGAAGGATCAGCAGATGGGTACTACGTTGTGGTTGGAGGGATTACGCCTACACCACTTGGGGAAGGCAAGTCTACTACTACGGTTGGGCTTTGTCAAGCTTTGGGAGCTTTTCTTGATAGAAAGGTAATTTTTTTTTTAATTATTCTTTAGTCTTACATTAGTGACATTTCAGGGAAATTAATATTGTTTGTTCCTGAATTTATTAGTTTCAGCCATTTGTATGGATCCATACATTTGGTGAATGGGGCAATTGGCTTGATTTGTTTTTTCCTTTCTATGATTTCACTCTAATTTGAAAATTTTGATGAAGTTTTTCATCCGAGTAACATATTTGATTTTCTTCTCCTGTCATTACCTTTATCCTTACGTCATATTTTGATTTTCTTGCTTAGCCTTATGTCATACTTTATTTGGTGTCTACACAGATTTTAAATGCTGGTTCTTTGTTTTTTTCATAGCACATGATAATATGATATGCATCAGCAGGATTAGTAGCCAATAGGTTAGAGGGAAGGGGACAGTGCAATGCTTCACCAGTGCTATGCCAGCACTCTTGGGAGAAAATCCACCTGAAATGCTGGTTGGGAGGCTCAATAATTTAACCTCTCTCATGCCTTGGTGTGAGAGATCTTATCACCTGGCCAAGTTCGTAGTGGCAATGCTGGTTCTATTAATTTGAAAATCTTGACTTCTACTAACCAGATTCTTCATGAACAATTACATTATATTCCCTTAAGATGCATTGATTATTTCATTTACTCTCATTGTCTAAGTTATATTATCCACTCTTCTCCCATAATGTTTTTATTTTCTTATGGTTTTCTTTTTTAAAAGAGCATCTTTAGCTGACTTAAACACATGGAATTATGTTTATGGTTGGCAATTGTGTTTATTCTGTATCTTCTTTGCATATTCACTATCTTTATAATGAATGCATGGATGCATAAATTCCAATTGGCAATACAGTGATTTGTGGTGATGTTAGGTTGTCACTTGCCTTCGCCAACCATCACAAGGACCCACTTTTGGAATTAAAGGGGGTGCAGCAGGAGGCGGTTATAGTCAAGTGGTTCCAATGGATGAATTCAATCTTCATCTAACTGGAGATATTCATGCTATAACAGCTGCAAACAATCTCCTAGCAGCTGCTATTGATACCCGGATTTTCCATGAGTCTAGTCAATCAGATAAGGCTCTTTTTAACCGATTATGCCCACCCAACAAAGAAGGAAAAAGAAGCTTTAGTGACATAATGTTTAGGCGTCTGAAGAAGCTTGGTATCTCCAAGACCAAACCTGAGGAACTTACAGCACAAGAGGTTAAGAAATTTGCTAGGCTTGATATTGACCCAGATTCAATCACATGGAGGAGAGTGATGGATGTCAATGACCGGTTCTTGAGGAAGATTACCATTGGCCAAGGTCCTGAAGAAAAGGGGATGTTGAGAGAAACAGGATTTGATATTTCTGTTGCTAGTGAGATAATGGCAGTTTTGGCCCTCACAACATCTCTTGCTGATATGAGAGAAAGGCTTGGTAAAATGGTCGTTGGAAATAGCAAAGCTGGTGATCCTATAACAGCTGATGATCTTGGTGTTGGAGGTGCTTTGACTGTACTAATGAAGGATGCCATCAATCCTACTTTAATGCAGACCCTTGAAGGAACACCTGTACTTGTTCATGCGGGTCCTTTTGCAAACATTGCTCATGGTAATTCTTCCATTGTTGCTGATAAAATTGCATTGAAACTTGTAGGACCTGGTGGGTTTGTGGTCACAGAAGCTGGTTTTGGTGCTGATATTGGAACTGAGAAGTTCATGAATATAAAGTGCCGATATAGTGGTTTAATGCCTCAATGTGCTATTATTGTTGCAACAATTAGGGCCCTCAAAATGCATGGTGGTGGACCCGAAGTTACAGCTGGGAAGCCTCTTAACCGTGCCTACACAACTGAGAATGTGGCACTGGTTGAAGCTGGGTGTGTGAATCTGGCTAGGCATATTTCAAATACAAAGTCTTATGGTGTGAATGTCGTTGTTGCTGTGAACATGTTCTCAACTGATACTGAAGCAGAACTTAATGCAGTTAAGAATGCAGCATTGGCTGCTGGGGCATATGATGCTGTTGTCTGTACACACCATGCCCACGGTGGAAAGGGAGCGGTAAGTTACTTCTTCCTACTTATCGATTGCTATTCTCAATTTGCAAGAATAAGACTATTGTTATACAATAACTGATATCAAAACAGCTCTGTTACCACAACTGATATCGCCCAGGAAATTAGAATAAAAAAATTAGGATAAATGGATAGTATTGTAGGGATGTGGGGAGAGGAGTCAACTTCCATGGACAGGTCTTTAAGAGAATCCATTTAAGTAGAGATAAAAGTGAACTCTTGGAACATTGAACTTCATGTGATAAATTCAGAGTATGAAATTAATTGTTGACTACATCTAAAGACCATATTTAATGATTCAAAACTGAAAAAGACTCCTTTGGTTGACATGTTCTAGAGACTTCTTTTGTAGAACACATCAGTGAATTAATTAATAAACTTGAATCACAAATAAATACTCAGACCTAGTAATTAAAATTCTGGTTAATCAAGCATCCACGTTTGCTGTGTTAGGAATAAACCAATCGTCACAAATATTGAAATCCTTGAATCTGGCTTTAATATATATTACGAGCCTGCAACATTAGATTTGATATTATGCATTTCTAGTTAACAAATGATTTGATATTTCTAGGGATTGGTTTTGACTTTTTATTGACTAACTAACTATATTATGATCTTCAGGTGGACCTTGGAATCGCTGTTCAAAAAGCCTGTGAAAATGTGACACAGCCATTGAAATTTTTATATCCTTTGGACATTAGTATTAAAGATAAAATAGAGGCTATTGCCAGGTCATATGGAGCTAATGGTGTCGAGTACTCAGAGCAGGTAAAAGCTTTCACATATTGTTTTTGGAATTCACTTTTCAACTTCCAAATTCATTATTTTACCCTAGGTTTCATATTTTGATACAGTTATTGGTCCTTTTATGGTTGAATTGGTTTCACTTGTTTCTGATTCCATTTCTTTTCTTCTATTTAACTAAAAACAATTCATACATTCAGGATAATTTCCCAAACTAAAGTGCTAAGCCTAATACACATTTGGGTCCTTGTGGAAATGAAATCAAAATTGTAATAGAACACATTTCATGTATCTTGTTTAGGTGTGAAAATATCTTTTTGGCTGCTGTCCTGATAATGAGTTGAATCATGCCGGATTCCACAATATTGAAGAGATGCATAGCTGTAAATTTTATCAATTAATTGTTGGTGGTAATTTGTCAAACTGAAAATTATGTATTTAAAATTTTTTGTGTTGAATAATATAAGTACTGAAATTTCTAAATTGAAAAGTGTTTAAAAAGCCTGATGACTTATTGTATTTAGTACAAAATTTAAGTTTTTTTTTGAGGAAAGTACAAATTTTAAGTTAAAATTTTTGACTTATCATTTTAAATGAATATTAGTTTATTTGAAATTTTTAAGTGAGAATTTATCAAACAACTTAAAATTTTAAAACTGTTGAAATTTTTAATTTTAAGGTGAAATGGTATTATCAACACCATCAATTTTTTTTTTTTAATATAAAAGCACAATGTGGCCGATGAGATTGAAGATGCCAAAGTTTTAACACTTGTTCTCATTTTTATCACCTTACCAGGGCTTGTCTATTGGCAGGTAGGACCTGATTCTTTTCTCTCTAGGTTTATAAATTTGTTGGCAGAGGTTTTTTCTTTTTGCACTTTGGGTACTCATCTAGTGCACTTAGCAATTACCGTCCGCTGATGCCTTGTGTCAATTCAAGCCATGAATTTATAGAATTTCAATCAATATATTTCATCTGCCTGCTACTATTAAATGTAACTAGAAGTACATGGAAAATATATGCGCGTTCCTTTTGGAGGCAAAATAACTCACTAGAAACAAGCTATACAATGTTTGGTGCTAAATAGTGTCTAAATTAGGGCAAAATAAAAATTATGAATAATATTTTCATTATTTATCCTAATTTATATTAGAATTGTAGTGCGAAATATGTTTGGAATTATGACTGACATGCAATATTGTTGTTGTTATGAAAGAAAAAAAAAATGGAATACACATGTATTCCCTGTTACATTTAATGTCAGTTAGTTGATGAATGCTGTTACTGAAATTTTGTAATTAGCTTTGTGGTTTAAATTGATACAGTTTAAATTTTAGAGTTCAAATTGAATCTGCATAACAAATCCAGTGGGGACCTGTTTCCTTGACATGATCTCTTTTTCTATCTAACCAGGCTGAGAAGCAAATTGAGATGTACAGGAGGCAGGGGTTCTCTGGTCTACCAATCTGCATGGCTAAAACCCAGTATTCATTTTCACACAACGCAGCTGAGAAAGGAGCACCGACCAGATTTATTTTACCGATTAGGGATGTGAGGGCAAGCATTGGGGCTGGTTTCATTTATCCTCTTGTTGGAACTATGAGTACGATGCCAGGGCTTCCAACAAGGCCTTGTTTTTATGACATCGATCTTGACACTGCGTCTGGTAAGGTCATTGGGCTCTCCTGAAGCTAACAACTGCTCCCCAAGATTGAAGATTGTGGTGCTTCTCCATTGTTTCCCAATGCTGCCCTTTTTGGTAGTACATAATGCACTGTGAGTTTCCTATGAGTATGTGCGTGTGTTTTTTGTTTTTTTTTAAACGTGTAGCTTTTAACATTAAAGTCCTCAATAAATGAAATGCTCTTGTTTTACTGGGCCAAGAATAATAATTAAAGAATCTTTTCCTGACTTGAATAAATTGCGAAAGTCAAGATACAATTAAAGTAGATATTGTAATATATATTGGAAGTCGAAATGGAATGGAATAAAATGTAATAAGATACAATTTTAGATATTTTTAGGCCAGCTTTAACTAGTTTAATGGCCTTGGCAAAAAAAAAAAAAAAAAAAAAACTAGTTTAATGACTGCCCATGACAAGCAATGTGGTCAATGCAGAGTAGTATAATTGGAAACAAGGCACAGGAAAGTAAAAATAGCCTTCTTCAAGCATTAAGCCATATATGATTACTACAGTGAGATAAAGGAAAAAGTAGAGAACTCACAAGAATTAAACAGTAGAACAGAAATCCTTATTTTACATAAGGTTTAAAACCAAAAACCAGCAAATTGTTTGTTCATTCATTTCCAACACAAACACAGGTCTTATTTTCCAATTTCAAGTATATTCTCCCAATCTTGCTGTGTCACTGAGCACAATGCCCTTTTCAAATCAGAGAATTGTTCAGCAATTGTGGGATTAGACACAATGTTTGTTTAGTTTTTAACATAGATTTAGGAGAATCAACTTTAAAAGTCAACTATTAATGTTGGAGAGTCCATTTTTATATTAATCATTTAATATGTTTGAATTTAATTAATGTAAATAATTTAATATGTTTGAATTTAATCAATGTAAAACTTTTTTTCATATAACAGCTCTTTTCGTGTGGCAATTGGGCTAAGACAATTTTTTATTTAGCCCAGTTAACATTTGTAAATTTATAATATGAATTAGGCCAAGAGAGAATTTAAAGCTTGAGAGACACCCCATACCAGATGAAAGAATTGAAAGTCCGAGAAAAACTTGTACTGGACGAAGAACAAATTTTGAAACTCGAAGATAAACTCATATCGAACCAAGAAAGAGAATTAAATCCAGTCCGAATTATGATATAATAGGAGATTGTACAAAGATCGATTAAGCTATAATACTATATTAAGTTTTAATATAGATTTGAAAGAACCAACCTTAAAAGCCAACTATTAAGGTTGGGGAGTCCATTTTTATATTAATCACTTAATATGTTTGTATTTAATTAATGTGAGACTTTTTCCCATATTTTATTCTTAACAATATTTATTTCCGTTCGCTCCTTCCTCCTTGAATTCATTCTCTCATCAAATCACATTTGCTTCCTCGTCTTTCTCATCATACTTAGCCGATACAAAAATTGCTATGTCATCCACATCAGTTTTGTTGTTCCAACCACAGCCAAAAGGAACGTCGGTTATGGTTGATAAGGTGATGCGAATCTCAAGCGACCTGCCTTGAGATCTAACAACAATATGCTTGAGAAGCGACTCCTAGGAAAGCCAAATTAGATTTCAACTAGAAACCTTGACACAAAACCAACTTGTGGTTAGGCATCTTGGTATAAATTGTTTTGAACGCCACAAATGTATGAACCTTTGATAAGTTTGAAAGCCACAAAAGAGAAATCTTTTGATAAGTTTAAGAGATTCAAACAAGAATTTAACTTGAGAGAAAATTCTAATACGAATCACAAGCGACCTGCCTTGAGACCCAATACCTTTACGCTTAGATGCAACCCCTTGGAAAGCCAAATCAAGTTTGAACAAGAAAACCTCAACCCAATGACGAACCTGTGTCAAAGAACCTTGGTATGTTGTGAACAAACAAAGTAATTAATTTTGAAGTTCGGTTTTGATTCTATGCAAGAACCGAAATTGAGAAAATTCTCACAAGCAATAAAGCTCAATATTTTGGAATAAATTGATCTATCATTATTGATAAAATAGCTAAGTATTTATAATGACTTAGCTAGGTTATAAAGATAGAGTCCTAAACAAATAACTAATAAAATAGATTTGGCCTATAATTAAACAAGGATAAAAGCCCAAAACTCTAATAAAAGGATAATTAATTTAATTAATTTAAATCTTGCAAAAAGAAATAAAATCTTCAATTTTGGATAGTGTGTTACACGCCCAGGTACAAGGGCTTGTACCTGGGTGTGTTCGCTTTTGTTTCTTTTTCCTTAAGAATGCGAAACTTGCCCAAATTCATTCCCTTGCTTATTTCCTTGCTCAATTGCTTCATTCTTGGCTTGAATCAAAGTAACCAATGATGGTTTTGAATCTTGAATCCCTAATTTCATACTTGACTCTTCCTTGTTGTAATACCCCAACCTTATGAGTTACGTGTATCCTTGGAGTACATGAGTTATGAGTGATTGTGAATGATTGGATGCAAGTGATATGGAGATTTAATTAAGAGGAATTATTTGGAAGAGGAGTGGATAGAAGGAATAAAGGGATTAAAGAAAGAGAAGTGAATAATCTGAATATTGTGTGAATTATTAGATGATCATAGAGGATGAATTAGAGATAGTTTAAAACATGAAAAATGTTCATTTATATGTAAAATAATTGACATTAAATCAGTTTTGAATTTGAGTATGAAAATTGTGGAGACTGTTCAGATTGAATTTGGGCAGAAACAGGGCAATCTTTAAAAATTTACCATAAATTGTATACTTCATATTTTAAGCTGACTTTTGGATATGTTGTAGACTTATGTGTCTAGTTTGAGTAGAAAAAAGAATCAAGTCATTTGGACAAGTGTAGAGTGAGTTATGATAAAACAAGCGTAGAAAGGTCAGAATAGAAAAATGGGGATAGCAGAGGTTTGGGGTTGCACAGCCATGCAACTCCAATTTGCATGGCCGTGCAACTCAGGAAGGCTGCTGTCCGAAGTTTTGGGTCAGGTTTTGATGCATTTAATACCTCCCAACTACCTCTTTTCATCCTTATCTTCACAACCACCGAAAATTTCAAGCTCAAAACCATTCATTTCTTCTTCTTCATCATCCTTTATTCTTTTCTCTTAATTCTAAACACTTTCATGAATAATTCTCCAAGATTTCTTCAAAGAATCTAGGATTTGAGCTTTGTATTTCAAGTATTGTTCATCATGGATGGTGATTCAAGTAATAAGGTAAGATTACTTTATTTGATCATAAGTTAAGATTTGATAAGAATTGGGTTATTGTTAGAGCTTTAAGTTGAGATTTGATAGGTAAATAAATTTATATGAGATGTATTAGCATATTTGTGATGTCTATTGTAGATCGATGAGGAGATAGCAACTAAAGAAGAGCTAGGGTTATATGAGTTCTCATATGGAATCTAAGTTAAGATTTGATGAATAGATAAATTATATGTGGTCAATTAAGTTATTTGTGATCTTTACTATAAATTAATGATGTGATGGTAGAGAAGAGAACTAAAATTATATTTGAATCTAAGTTAAGATTAAGCTATTAGATGAAGCTATTTATAATTCTAAGTCAAGATGAGTATTGATTGAGTTCATTTATGTGTAATACATTGATTGTAGACTATAGAGGAGACCAAGAGAGTAATGAAGGGCATGAGGTGGATCACTGCTATTATGAGATATGAAAGAAAAATTCATGTGAATAAAAGTGCTATTTGAATGAGGTGAGTGAAAAATATACTATTATTATTGTGTTTTGAATTCTTGAACCAATCTCCTTGTGAACTACCTTGATGTGAAAATTGTTGATTCTTAATTCATTGATGCTTTATCATTTATTCATTGATGTGTTCTTACATCAATTTGAAAATTTCACATGTGTATTCAATTGAAGAAATTCATGGAAATCCAAGTAAAATTCCTTGTATTGAGTCCATTGACATCCATTTGAAAATCTTGAAAGTTAATTCTTTGGAATCCCATATGTGTATTCAATTGAAGTCTACTT
>CATKHJ010467388.1:0-10638 GCA_949750685.1 Vernicia montana
TTCACCTTCCATGTTTGCTTTCTTTCAATTGCTACTTGATTCTTGACTAATTAAATGTTAATTGATGAATGGCATGATCAATTTCACTTTAGTAACATGAAATTAGGTTTTTCCCAATTTAAGTGTTTATGCCAAGTGTGAACTTTTGAATTGATATTTGTTAATTCAAATTGATTGTGTAATTGTGCAATTGGATAGTTTAATTGCATGAATTGATGTTCAATTTGATTAATTGAAGTATGAAAACCATTTTCCCCAAATGTTAGGATTTGGCCACTTTAGGGTTTCCAAATCCTAGATGTTTAATTTCAATTGCATGTCCAATTGAGCTCCCTCACACTTGAATTGAATGATTTAAGGCTCAATTGGAAGATTGGTTGATTAATTCTTGTTTTCCCCAATGTGTGCAATTCGGCCTATGTGGGAAGTTAGGTTCCATGTTGTATAAATTCAATTGAATGCCTAATTGTGTTCCTAGATACTTGAATTGCATGAATCCATGTCCAATTGAATGATTAATTGTCAAATTGGGAGTTTCCCCAAATTTGTTGATTTCGGCCTTACTTTGATTTTCAAACCTAAGTTGTTTAATTTTGTTTTACATGTCCAATTGAGCTCCTCTATGATTGATTGAATGAATTGATGCTCAATTGGAGTATTGATTGCCTAATTGTAAGTTTTCCCCAAATGTTAGGTTATGCCATTTAGGGTTATTTTGAATCAAGCATGATTGATTTCAATTGAATGTTTAATTGAGCTTATATGAATGTTAATTTGATGATTCCTATGTCAATTTGAAGTATGAATGTTGAATTGATGATTTTCCCCAAATTGAACCGAAGTCAATTAGGGTTTGTCAAATTGAGTGACCTAAGTTGCAATTGATAATGCAATTGGTCCAATTATATGTGCATGACTTGAATGAAGTACTATTGGGTCTAATTGACCAAATGCATATAGATTAGGGTACTTGGACCATTCGGCCATGACTTGGTTGGATGTGTCTAAGTACTATAATTTGATTTGACTATGTATTTGAGTATATATGAATGCTAGAATGATGAGTAATTAATTGAATTGCGTGACATTTATGTGATGAATGGTATGGCCTGCCTAAGACCATTTGACCTTGGTATGATTTGAGCCTTAGTGCTCCATAATTGATTACGAGTATGAGAATGAGTCTACCTCTATGGTATGACTTAATGCGAATGATAGTTGATGTGTACATGTGTAACCTTAGTTAGTGCTCTAAGGATAGATTAAAGATAGGTCAAGGTTAGTGATACTTGAGTATAAGATTATGCAGTAATATGTCTCGTATGATGATTACTTATAGAGGATAAAGGAAAGGAAAATGTTCAAGGAGGAGAAGCCAATCCTCATTACTAGTGATATCATTAGGAGCTAAGGATCCAAAGTGAGTTCATGATATGCTAATATTGTATGGGCATCCATAATTGTAGTTATGAGTTTTATTGAAATCCTAGTAAATGTTCTATTGCATATCCATACCAAAATCTCTATCTCTTGTCATACTAGGATTGCTTATCAAAGGCCTTCGGCCTACTTCTAATGTTGCATACCTATAATAACACCATTGATGTCTCAAACTATTATTGAATCCTAAATTGGATATTGAGGCATGATTCTTTCTTATATGCCATATTGTTATACCATGAGTTATATTGTTTACATGTGAATATGAGAAAGTAGAAATTCCTTACTGATGTGGGATTATACATAAGGCCTGTGCACACGGTAAAATACCCGCGGATAGGGTGAGCGTATCCAGACTTTAGCTAGGAAAAGTTTGAGGTCCTAACTGTGAGACCTGATCAGTCTTACGTGATATGAGTAAGTAAGGCCTTAGCCACTACTCTGTTACTATGTAGGAAGCATACCGTTTCTGATATTAGATTTCTACTAAAATAATAAATGTGAAATAATTTGTATCAATAGATACTTTATACTATGAGATTGTTCATTTCATATTTTACTTGAAACTGCCGACATATCATATTAGTATATCGTGTTTTCACTGAGATTTATCTCACCCCGTAGTGTTTATATTTTTCTTTCAGGATCATAGAGGTACGTGCAAGGTAACACTCTCAAGCTACCTTTCATCGCTTAGGAGATTACTCTGCCGTTTTTGGATTGTTATCATATTTGTCAGCCTGTAATTACGTCCTTTCATTAGAGCTCCACGGGTCCTAATATTAGTATTATTTATTCTGAATGACTGTAGAATATTATTATTTGATTTGTAATTCCTTAAGTATGATGACTACAATTTATGAGGTATTAATTAATCATGCAATATTGGTATTAAAATCAATTATCGGTCACATATAATTAAAGGCTAATTTTGCATGTAATATGGATAGTATGCATGATAGGATCGTCTATGGGTTTTGACTACGATCTTGGGAACGTAATTGCCATGTGTTAGTGAGCATAGTGTAGTTAAGGGTTTTACGGGCTTAGGTGACCTTACATTTTCCTATACCCTAGGATCGTCACAACCTTGATTACCTAACCCATACGTATGGTAGCATATTTTTCACTCACTGAGTTTACTCATTTAGTTGTTATCTTATTTTTTTTTCAGGAAGGTGACTAGTGTAAGACATCCTCAAATTCCTTCTTCTTGGGGATCCTATGAATGTAACGATTCTTGTATTTTTGTTTTGTACAAATATGTGTATATTTCTATATTTTGTGTATAACTTCTTAGATGCTCTATGGGTTCAAGGATAGACGTAAAGTTATTATGGGTTGTATATGTTTAATGATAAATCTATTTGAATTTTAAATGGTATCGATAATTAATGACATAAAGAATTAACATCTTGCATATGTAATGGTAGTATAAATATTATATGTAATTACAATTAATTGTGATGAGTTTGGGAAACTGTGAATTGACTTGATATGTAGTGAGGATATAAGGTGAGAATTGTAAGTGTTATTTTATTTGCAGGTTGAGGTCTTTGGAAAATATTATATTTATAGTTATTATGGTGCCAAATTTGTATTTGAATACTAATGTAATGAGTTATACGGGTTTAGATGATCTTAAATCTTCCTATACCCTGGAACAGTCACATCTCAAAGATGGGATGTGACATAATATAAATTCGCGTACATATAGAATCATCATAAAACCCCATGCCAGAGATACATTTATAATAAAAAATCAATTAAAACAAATCATCCTTACAAAACAATGAACATGGTAAAAGAACTATACTAACATATTCAATCAGAAATTCATAATGGACAAGGATCAAAAACTCGTTTTGATCCTCTTCCATTAACTCATAATATCATTTAATTATGAAAAACATAAACTAACAAAATAGATAACAGAAACAAATAGCATGAAATTAAGGGAAATTGTGAAAAAGGAAAATATATGAACATGTATAAATGCGATGAACAAAATATAAAAAACCTAAACAATAAAATCCCCTAAAACAAACTTATCCCTTGGCTAAATCAGACCCTTGAAGGGCCTGAGGCAATGGGAATCATAGGTTTTTAGGAATTAGACCCTTAGGTTCAATAGATTCTAAGCATACCTTTTAGTTCTTAAAGAGTAATTCACAAAGACTTAAGTTTTTTGGGTGTTTTTATGTTCTTTGATTTTTAGTTTTTGTTGGCCCAAGTATGACAAATCCTAGAAGGAGGGGAGGGGGGGGGGGGGGGGGGGAGAGTGAATAGGATTATAAAATTTCTAGTGCAATTCTTCACCCTATATACAATATAATGATAAATTAAAATTAAATAGCACAATTAAAAGATATGAGATAGAAAAGCTTAGTCGGATTTATAGTGGTTCGGAGCCAATCTCTTCTCCTATATCTACTTATCCTAAATCACACTGATTTAAGGTTCCACTAGTGATCCAAGATTATGCCCAATGCTTTACAATAGTTGAATCAAGATTTCGCCCAAGTTCTCTAGGATTTCACCCTAGTTGTTCGAGATTTCGCCCTTACAATAGTTATATGAGATTTCACCCAATAAAAGTGATTTCAAACAATGTTTAAGGTCTTAAGTCACTTAATGACTAACAAGAAAAGCTCTTACAAAATAGAAATTAAGCTTATGGCTTTTAACAACAATGAACACAAAAGATATAAGTTGAAGAGCAAATGTGCTCTTGAATGGAGTAGAAGAGGATTATTGAATTTCAAGCTCGGATAGCACTTTTAATCACTTGGAATCTCTTACTCTTCATTTGGAGTCTTCATATATTTATATGTCTTCAAGTCTTGCTCCAAAGTGTGATTTTTATGCTTTGAAAACTAATTCAGACAAGTTCCAACGGATATAAAATGACTATATTTTTTTATTTGTTTCCAAGTGGTAATGGTAGTGACTTATGGTAACTCCACTTACTCACAGGTGGTAATGGTAGTGACTTATGGTAACTCTAGTTACTCATAGGTGGTAATGGTAATGACTTATGGTAACTCCAGTTACTCATAGGTGGTAACAGTAGTGACTTATGCTTATGTCCGCTTTTGTGTCTTTTGGTAAGTTAAGTAACGGTAGTGACTTAGCTGTACCTGACAAACACTTCAAAAACAATTGGGTAGTAACGGTAGTTTTTTAAGGTAACTACCGTGACACCCTTTGAACAATAAATATATAAAAGATATAATTCAATTTATGAACCTATATTTACATAACACTTAAATACATCAAATACTTAAGTTCTGATATCATAAAAATATACATAGGGACAACAATATTTAGAAGAGAGGAGAATTGAGAGAAAACGAATTTTGCTTCAGATTTTTTTTTAGAATTTTCTTATCCTTTTTTGAAAGTAGAGGAATAGATTTTATATTTTCTCCAATGATAATTATGATAATATCCCATTTTCACAAAATAATTATAGAATTATCTCATAAAAATGAAATAAAATATATCCTAACCGTCCTCCTTATTAGAAGGGAGTTGGGTTGGACCAAACACGGGTGTGTATTTGAAGAAAAATCGGATCAGAGGCCCAAAAGTAGAGGTCCAACAGCACGTGCCCCTTGTCAGCCACCCAAGGGGTGTACAAGGGCTTGTGCACCCAAGGCCTGTGGCGCAGGGCATACATTCAGCTTTGAAGGAATTCTAGGGATCAAAATGTAATTTTTTAAAATTAGTTTTAACTTCCCAAATCACAAGGATTTCATCAATCAAAACCAAAAATTTCAAATTCATTTTCTTATTTTCAAATCTAAATCTCTTTATGAGAAAAACTTCAAATTCCACATTTTTAACCCCAAAATATCAAGTTTGTGAACTACTCTTCAAGAGAACCATTTTGTTCCTTACCATCGGGTTTGAAATTAAGCATTCACAATGATGTTCTCTCTCAAGACACAATACAAGTATTTATGTTAACTTTATGTCTACTCTCGTGATCACGAGTAATTAACACAAACCCATTAAGTTTTATGGAAATTCTTTTAACAATCACAAAGGAGTGTTCTTATTTCTAAGCAACACATACCTTAGGTCTAGTATCTCAATAAACTACTATTATGCTTCCACTCTCGCTAGTTCACATGAAATCTTTAAACATGCAAATAGTGATCAATAATTATTCACAAGCATTAAGCGTTAAGATAAAAAATTAATTCTAACAATAAAAAACCCAATGAATTAAACATAAATAGTCATAGGAAATCAAAAGATTATATCTAAATCCTAAAGAAGAAATTTAGCAACTTATAATTAAGAAAGAAGAAGAAATTAAATCAACAATTAATCTAAAAGAAAACATAATTATAATTATATTGAATTAAAGAGTAGAAGTTTAGAATAAAACTTTTGAACAATTGATGAGAAGGAAGACTTCAATCTTGAATCTTCTTCCTTGTAAAATCTTCTAATATAACTAAACTAATGTACAAAGAGTTTTAAGGATGAAAACTTGATAATACTCCTCTATTTATGTGAAACAAAATCTAGGATTAGAAGGCTTAGGAAGTCCTTAAAATCCAAGAAATCTCGAAATACTAATAAGCGCTTGAAGTGAAATCGAATTAGGAACAAAATTGTGGAAGAAAATAAAAAATTAGACTCCCTTAGGTGATGCACGGTCGTGCATACCTTTCCTTGCATGACAGTGCATCAAGTTTCTTCTTCCTTGGCTTTGAAATAATTGCGAACAAACCCTAAAAAAAGTGCACGGCCGTGCACCATTGGTCATGCACGGTTATGCATCACTTTGATGCACTTCTTTAGCACTTTTTGCTTCCTTCTTGCTTCCCACTTCATTCCAATTGATCTCCAAACTTTCGAATTCCTGAAAATTACATAGAAACCTTCTAAAGAACCTAGAAAAACTTGAAAACAAACTAGAAAAATAAAAGGTTAATAAAAACAAAGAAAATCTAAACATAAGTAACACATTAGATGGATAAATCTTAACAACTACTCTTTTTATTATTATCACATTTTAAGCTCATCATAATTTTTACCATCAATATTAGTCTTTTGCTTCGTAGCCCTTCGCCTCGTCTTCAAAGGAAAATTCTTGAAATAATACTTTTAATTTAATATTCACAACATATACTTGAAATAATAATACCATCTATATTATTGAAAAATCAAATCTTAAAATTATTACAAGTATCAATTGTCTGAGGTATTACATTCTCCCCTCATTAGAAATTCGTCCTCAAATTTTAAAAACTTAATCTAAGAATCGAATAGGTGAGGGTACTTGTCTTGTATGCTTTGCTCAGTTTACCAAGTACACCCTTCCATGTTTTGATTTTTCCAAAGTACCTTTACCAAAAGGAACTCTTTATTCCGTAACTTCCGAACCAGTCTATCAACAATAGCCATTGGCACTTCCTCATAAGACAAGTCTTGTTTCTAGTCTAGAGGTTGGCTTCATAGCACAAGAGAAGGATTTGGAACATATTTACGAAGCATGGAGACATGAAACACAAGATGAATATTATTTAAACTAGGAGGTAAATCTACTCGATATGAAACCTACCCAATTCGATCCAGTAATTCAAAAGGTCCAATGTTCTTTGGAGACAACTTGCCTTTCTTGCCAAACCTCATAATACCTTTCATTGGCGATATCTTCAAGAAAACGTGATCACCAATGGTGAACTGAAGGTCTTTTCGCTTCGGGTTAGCATAGCTCTTTTGGCAAATAAAGGTAGTTTTCAAACGTTCCTTAATCAGAGGTACTTTCTCCATTGTATACCAAATCAAATCAGGTCCTTCAATGAACTTCTTTATTACTTCATTCTAACATATAAGAGACCTACACTTTATCCCATAAAGAGCTTCGTAAGGTGTTGCAAAAAATCTGTAAGTGCACAGGTCATGAACAAGTAATATAGTGATTGAGTAGAGTGTCGATCCCACGGGACAAGAGTTGACAATTACCAAAATTATGAATTACCTTATTATTTAGAAAATTGATTATTTGAGATAAAAAAAGAAAATAAAAGCAAATATTATAAGATAAATTTAATATATGAAAAAGGCCTAGGATTTAGATTTCATCAATTGATAACCTATGACTTTTCTATGTTCTCTAGATTGATTTAACTTCATTGGAATTAATAATTGGATTTTCCTAAATTATATGATGTTCTCTCTCAAGACACAACACAAGTATTTATGTTAACCTTATGTCTACTCTCGTGATCACAAGCAATTAACACAAACCTATTAAGTTTTATGAAAATCTTTTAATTAATCACAAAGGAGTGTTCTAATCTTTAAACAACACATTCCCTAGGTCTAATATCTCAATGAACTAATATTATGCTTCCACTCTCGCTACTTCACATAATATCTTTAAACATGTAAATAATGATCAATTATTTACAAGCATTAAATTCTAAGATAAAAAATTAATTCCAATAATCAAAACCAAATCAATTAAACAAAGATAGTCATAGGCAAATCAAAAGATTACATCTAAATCCCAGAGAATAAATTTAGCTACTCATAGTTAAGAAGAAATGCACAATTAAATTAACAATCAATCTAATAGAAAACATAATAACAACTTATTATTGAATTGAAGAATAAAAGTTTATAAAGAACACTTTTTGGGATACAATCTTTAGCGTACACGAGCTCCAAAATTTCTCTTATTGACCAAAATGAAAAAAAGAAAATATAAATCTCTCTAAATATTTGTTTTCTTTGATTGAATGATGATTTGAAGAAGGGGCGGTAATACCTATTTATAGGCAATTTCCATCTTCTTTTTCCACCATCTTGCATCATTGCCTACATCATTATTATTATGACATCATTGCTTGCATCATTAATATCATGACATCATTACCTGCATTATTATTATCATGACATCATTGCCTGCATCATTAATATCATGAGATCATTGCCTGCATCATTGATATCATGACATCATTGCCTGCATCATTGATATCATTTTGATCTGCAAAATAAAATAAAATACTAAAAATATTTTATAATTTTTTATAAATTGTTAGAATTATTTATTTCTCAAAATAAGTAATAATATTATTAAAATCTCAAGAACTGAACCAAAATTTGAGTTTAAACAGGTAAAATAACTTTAAGAAAATAGAGTTATCACACCCCAAAACTTAAGATTTTGCTTGTCCTCGAGCAAAACTAAAAGAAAATATAAAACCTAAAGTAGTCCACTTTCGTAGGAAATCACGATTGCATTTAGCAAATACAACAAGCCTTTAAACCCCTAGGTGATCCCATAGAGGATGAGTTGTAGTCTCGTGAGGGCTTCCAGTGGTGATACCCATAAACACCTATAAAAATCTAAACTTCTAGCTATTATCTTAGAGAACAATAAGTGATCACAGTTTTGAAATCAAACAAGCATTAAATTAAATCCATATTTATTCAAAAGCTAATTCATCCTACAACAATCATACTCAAGTGTGTGTTTGAAATGACCAATATCAACGGTAAATATGATGTGCCTATTCTCATAATCCTTACAATAACAATCATCCGACTTCTAATAAGGAATTAAATATCATAAATTCCCTCTTTGTTATGAATCTTCACTACGCTAAAGGCACCACCTGATATCAAAAGGTCTTTAATAATGGTTATAATGGGCCATAGGGGATAGTGATGTGGCTGAAGAATGAAAGGAATAGGATATCGTAAAGGTTCCAAAGACTTCATAGAGTTAGAGACATCATAATATTTTGCAAGAAACACTTCTCAAAACCTATAGAAGCATAGGAAATGTAGGCCAATTATCATTGTGTTAGGCCTTTACTTCAATCTAACCAACTTTGCAAGATCGTCGGACTCAAGAGATATTTCTTTATCAGACTTTATATATATATATATATATAGTTTTTGTTTTTGTTTTCTAGTTTTTTAGTTTTTTTCACAATTGCCTCTTATTCCTATCCCAAATCTTTAAGAAATGTCCCTTACTTATGAAATATGTCTCTTTAGCTCCAATTCATTTTTAGAACAAGGGTAAGGATATAAACATATTTGAGCTACGTGAGAGATCTGGTTCACAAAGAAAATAGCTAATCAATGTAAGCTCAAATTGGCTAACTAGGGGGATGTTGTCTTGGAACATCAATTGGGAAACTAGCTGATTTGGATTTGTGGTATAAATCCTAGTGCCTTAATCATTTCACAAGTGATGTATGATCAGTCGTTTACCTCAAAACACCTTAGAAGGAGTTCTAATATTTAATTCCTTCATGTTGAAATCAAAATGATCATTATAGTGAGGATATAAGAACACACCTGTTCTAACATGTTTGTCTCTTTACTGAATAACATGGCTATTGTGCAAAACAAATATTTAGTATAATCATCATAGATATGTATTAACTAAAGAATAGTATCAAGATTCAAAATAATACTCATCATCAATCAAATTCATGACATTAAGCTCAATTCTCATCACAGTGGCTGAAAGTATTTCTAAAAACCTAGAGCTAGACTTAAAATCCTAAAAATTTTAGACAATTTTTTTTTTAATCATAAAAATTGAAGATGCGTATCAAGAGTACAAAAGTAACTCTTTACTTAGCTATCTTACATTTAATGATTCGGACCTTAAACTTTGAGACAACAAATTTTTTTTTTTGAAAAATAGAAAAGAAAATCATAGAAATTAAAGATGCGTATCAAGAGTACAAAAGTAACTCTTTACTCAGCCATCTTACATTTAATGATTCAGAATTTAAACTTTGAGACAACAAAATATATATATATATATATTTTTTTTTCAAATGACAATTATCTTCTCCCCAACCTATTCGAGACATTGTCCCCAATGTCTACTATAGATAAGTAAAGAGTAAAGGACTTCGCTTGATCTAGTGTTATTAAAGCAACAGAAAGAAAACAAGAAAAAAAATACTGTAAGTAAAACTATAAGAGTTAAGAAAGTTACAATCGGAGATTCAGATTTAGTACATGCATTTTACTGCTACTGTCCTTAGGGTTCCAACCACCTACGCCATCAATGGATCAGGTTCGAGTACAAAGTTTTGCAATTTGTCAATCAATTGATCAGTAGTTGAAGTAGAGACTAGGATGCGTCGACTTTCTTGTGTCATAAAACCTTGTGCCACAGCATGATCAAGAAAAGATAACAAA
>CATKHJ010467405.1:0-21346 GCA_949750685.1 Vernicia montana
AAAAGAGAAGAAAGAACCCTAGCCTTGGGGCTAGGAATCTAGAGATTCCTTTGACTTGTATATAGTTTAAAACTTTATTTTAGAGAGATTGAATTGTAAATCAAGATTAAAGATCTATATTTGTATAGATTTGAAGTAGGAAATCAAGGATTGAAGGAGGAGATTTCTGCACATCTTCCATGAATGGTTTGAGTTTTCTTATTTCTTCTCTCTTTTATTTTTCATCTTTAAATTCTATCATGAACTGATTGTGTCCTATTTAGATATTGATGAACCCTAGTTATAGATTGAATGGATTGAATAATTTAAGTTTTGATTAATTTAATCTTTGATTGTCTTATTGCTATGATTAATCTCTTTTATTATAATTAGCAATTGCTAGCTTGTTAATTAGATATAGTTTCCATGTTAATTGAGTAGAGATACCTTAATATGGATTGATCACTCATAGGGATTGAGGATTGATTGGGGTGCTAGAGATAGACCTATAAGATCCTTTGGTGCTTTGTTCCTCGTTCTTAATGCATGACTTATTTGATTGTGTTTGTGAAGAGATTCCTTGCACTACACTTAGGAATTAGGGATTAAATCGCTTGAAAGAGGTTTTAGTCTAAATTAGTGGAATGCCAATTCAATGTATTGTATGATTAATCAATTCCATTGTTCATGATATTCATGATAGGCTAGGGGGATTCGTATCTAGATAGCTTTATTCTTATTTATATCTTTCAATCTTCTCACCTTTTAGTTTTAGTTTTAGTTTTATTATCCTAAATCTTTTATTCACTAGACAATAGTTGAAGTTTGAGTTAGTACTTATAAATATTCCTCATGGGAAATGATAATTTACTCATTATTTTATTACTTGATAACGACTTGTGCACTTACAGTTGTTAGTGTGCGTTTCGGCACATCAAGTTTTTGGTGTAGCTGGAAACAAAACTTTGATAGGAGTCATACCAAAGATTCTAAAAAGGAAGGGAGAAATAATGCTAATCTTCATTCCTTTTAAGAAGTTTGGTATTACTTCTGTCAAATTTTTGTTTTTCACCTGTAATGAAAAATTTCTAGTATTTAAGTAAAAGAATATGTCTAATTTCAGGAAAAGTGAAAATATTAGGGATTACATTAATGTTGGACATACCTTTGTAGATGGGTTAGTGGTTGACTGAATCCAATCTAGAATAATTTAAAGGAATGAAGATACAATGCTATTCTTTAGTCCTTTTAATTCTTTTAGATTTGATTCGGTCAACTACATGTTTCTATATGGCATAAAAATAAAAATTTAAGTACAATAAATTTTAAAAAAATGTAACAAATATAGCAACGGATTAACGATGGATTCACGATAGTAAAAGCTGCAATATTTAGCAATGGATTCCCTACCATCTCTAAGTAGCAAAACATTAACTATAGCTTAGTCACTATCTAGCGACGAATAATGTATGTCGTTAATTTAGTGACAGATTAACAACAGACTATTAACCAATAAAACTCCGATATTTAACGACGAATTTGCATTTAACGACCAACAATCCGTCACTACAATTATTGTTAATTTAGTGACAAACATTTCTTTAACGATGACGATTTCGTCACTAAATATACTAATGGTTGTTTTTCTAGTTGGTAAAATTTACCGGTAAGCAAAATAGTGATTGCCCTTTGGCTATCGTTAATCTATCGCTAGAGCCTTTTAGTGACATATTTTCACTAATTGGCTGAATTTTTGTAGTGATAAGTGTTTGAAATTCCTTGAATTATTGCTCCAATGGAGAGCTATGACTTAATATTATCTTTGGAAGATTTTAGGGCCTTTAATTATTTAAGTCTCACTTTGCATATTAGCCATTTTAAACATACATCTTATGCATTCATATATATATCACACATATATATCATCAAAATGGACTAATAACATAGGTTTGATCATGGACTATCTATGAGCTTTATTCCTAGCCACAAGGAGTGGTTTGGGTTTTAGGTTAATCAAATTACAAACATGAATATTCAACTCTTGAATTTTCATGCTTCCACTAGGTATTTTCATAGGTTGAACCTTTTTTTATCTTGCATCTACATATCTCCATATGTACATAAGTATCCTTGGTCATACTAAGGTGAAATCATAAGAACAAAAGAGCTCTAAGGCTTAATTAATTTGAATTACAACCTAAACTTACAATTAACAATTAATTACAAGAAGTTGTGAACATGTAATTTTTCATCCTTAAATAATATTTGGCAATTGGATGGACTTTCGTTACCCTTGGAAAGCTCTTGGGACATTTGGGATCAAAAATGGGCAAGAATGGAACTTTACGGATGAACAAATGTCATGACAATAGGAAGCAGCTTGTAGTTTCCGCAGGCTGGCCCTACGGAACCGTAAGAGCCTTTGTGGTTGCCGCAAGGCCACCGGCGAAATTGCAGGGCCTTTCTGCGGTAACTCTTGTCTGGTTCGCCTTTTTTCCGCTTTTTCTTACCCAATCCCACATCTTTTCTTTACTCCTTTCACCCTCCAATCCCCAACTATAAAAGGAGTATTAAAAAATCCCACATCGAAAGTTCACAATTCTTTCCCTCACTCCTTAGCCTATATAAGCAAGCCTCCCCACCTCATTTCAAATCACCCCTTGGTTGTTAGTTGACAGCTATCCTCTCAACCTTATAATCTTCTCTCTATTTTCTTTATAAAGGATTCCTAGGGCTAATTCCTCCTTGGTTTTAGTCCGCCTAGTTTTGTCCTCTTTGGATTATATAAGGTTTTTAAGTTCTTTTTTTATTAGTTGGTTTTTATTATTTTGCTTTGCTTAATTTTCTTTGCAAGGCGACCATGTCATTTCTCTTTGATTTGATTGGCTTCAAGACTTAGACTTATTTTTATACCTTTGCATTTTGGAAATTGGAATTCCGATATGATAAGGCTCTCCATTATCCTCCTTCTTCGATTTCAAAGAGAACTAAGGTAAAGTACCTTTCCCTTTCTTTAAGGTAAAACACCTTCTTTTAAATCATCAAAACATGATAAAATCCAATATAAAATAAACAAACCTTCCATTGAAAAATAGAAGAACTGCGTGGGTTTTCATTCTCATTCTAAAGGATACGCAAACATACTTGTTTAAAGTGGCAAATCCAAAATAAAACAAACAACTTCTCTTTCTTATCACTTTCTTATTTTAGGGAATGTATGATCTTCCTAGTACCCATAAGGGTTAGAGGAGATATCCCCTATTTAATTGATTTTTATTTTAATTTTTAATTATTTTGTCAATTTATTTCTATTCCTTTTTATTTATGTCTTGTTATTTATAATTATAATTGTTATTTCATTCTTTATAATTGTCATTCTATTATTTAATTGTTCATGAAATCATTTTCATTAAACTATTCTTATATTAATAAGCCAAACCATTATTTTCAAAATAAACCAAGAATCTAATCTCTGAATCCTCCTTGATTTCAAAAAATAGTGCATTTTCCAAAAGGCAAATTAAATGGAGTCTAAATGAGTTTTTTCCTTATATTTTTTCAAATAAAAATAAATTAAGGTGGTGACTCCCAAAATCATTTTACAATTTAAAAAGCTAATTTGCTTTCCGCTTCAATCATGAGACTTAAGTCCAAATGAACATTATGATTCCTAGAGGACCGAATCGGTGCTCGGGCAAGGCCTCATAGTTGACGACTCCACTGGGAACCACCTTTTTTTCTAAAAAAGAATGTAAGAGGACTACTAATTGGTTTAATTAAAATTGTAGAGTTTGGCTTTTTTTAATATAATTATAGCTTCTTCATGCATCACTTTCATAGGCTTCTTGCCTCCAAACTTAGTTTTTAGGAAAACAATGGATATCGATTGTGGCATCGAATGGGTAACCCTCCTTGGGTCTATTCGCTGATAGCGAAAGTATCCACCCCGCGACAAATCCTTTGATCCTTTCAAAGGTGTAACGGGCAGTTCATACTGTTGGACCCACGTGAGACTCCTTGCTTCACATGTGGTTAGGTATATCACTTCCCTAGTGTGAGGGGTACTCTATATCAAGTCACCCTTACCCTTTCATGTAATGGACCTAGAACTTGGGCATTAGGTTGTATGTACCATAATGAAAAAAGCCTTAGTATGATTGCATAATCATGAACCACTTTTTCATCCATGTAAACCATACATTCATAATGCATAAAACTTGTATTCAATTCCATTAGTCTAAGTTGTACCTTGAACCAGTTAAAAGTCAACCTTAGCCAAAAACATCATTTACCCTTCATCCAAAGGCCTTAGCCCATAAACATATCACCCTTAAGCCCAAAACATTTGGCCCAAAATACCTTAGAGAATCCTTCAAAGCCCAAAAATATTTGGCTCAAAATACCTTAGGGAATCCTTCTAAGCCTAAGATCTCTTAGCCCAAAACCCAACACTCTGATCCTAAGCCCAAAAATATTTGGCCCAAAATACTTTAGGGAATCCTTTAAAGCCCAAAATATTTGGCCCAATATACCTTAGGGAATCCTTTAAAAGCCCAAAATATTTAGCCCAAAATCCTTTAGGAAATCCTTTAAAGCCCAAAACATTTGGCCCAATATACGTTAGGAAATCCTTTTCCCTCAGAATTTGCTTGCCAACCCATGCCTTCATCACCTTTTCATATCTTTTTCCAAACACTTACCTTATTTCTTTGTTTTGCTTTCAAAATACCAATGGTCGATCCGATTGACATAGATGCTATGACCACACTCATGACTAACCTCCTCAAGAGAAGAGGAAACCTTTCAAGCCACCCTCACCAACGCCTTAAATTCCCAATGCTAGTCCATTATGGATGAAGTAAGAGGGTTAATGAATCACACCAAATCAAACCCAACTGGTCCAAGCTCCTCTACCATACCTCTTGCTCCTAATGTTAATAAGACCAACACCATACCTCCTTTCAATATTGATTAAATCAACCTCACACTTCCTACTATGCTACCCCCAAGTAACCAATTCCCCCACCATGAATCTTTTTAAGGAGGAGGAACCTCAATAGAGAAACAACTTCTAAGCTGACTTGAAGTAATGGAAGAGTCCATTAAAGCCTTGAAACACCACAACGACTTGATTAATGTGGATACCTTAACTTTGTTCCCCAATGCCAAGCTTCCACCCAAATTTAAGATGCTCGAAATGGACAAATTTAATGGAACCACTTTCCCTAAGACCTATTTGAAGATATATATGGAGGCAATGAAGCCTTTAGGACTTAGTAATGAGCTCATTGCTCAACTATTTCAACAATCCTTAACTGGAGCTGCTAAAAGATTGTTTCTTTCCTTAAACAATAGCCAAAAGAGGACATAGGAGGATATTTGTGTTACAGTTGTAGGATTGTATATAGGCTTAATTATAGGGATTCCTAATTAGTATACCTTGATTCCAAATTAGTATAACATCCTAAATAGTATACCGAAAACCTGTGTATATATGTACTTTGTTCATATGAATATATTATCAAGAATTTCAGAATTACATGGTATCAGAGCTATGAAAATATAAATAAAATCCCATAATTCTTGATTCTTTTTTCTTTGCTGCCTTAGTGAGCAGCATTTGTACCTTTCTTTGGGTCACCCATTTCAAGTGACCATTTGTTCTCACCGCTGACATAACCTGAAGCACCACCCGTCGATCGGCTCCTCCATGAAGTCCGGTCATCAGAAGCCTAACGCGTGAGCTTCACGCGCCTGCTCGTGGAGGCGCGTGTTCTAATGTTTGTTCTTTCGGTTAGCTTTTTCGGTGTCACCTCACTCTTTCCAGCACCTCAGTGGGTCTCGTTGCTTCAACACTTACCATTTGTGTTATTTTTCGGTGTCACCTCTTGCTTCGGTATTTTTTCCTTCTTCGGGTTTGCGCTATTTTTTCGTTCTTTAGATTTGGTTATTATTTCTTTTAGACTTGGGTCTACTGTTTAATTTTGCCTTTGGTTACTGTTTGTGTTTATTGGGTTGGACTTGGGTGTGTGATTTTTTGATATGTTACTTTGATTTTGTTATTTGAATCTTGTGGTTCATTTTCTTGATGGTGGGCAATCAAAAGAATTTGGTTGTGACAGATATAATTCCTATGATGTCTAAAATCATAGAACATAAGTTGATTGGTCTGAATTATTTAGATTGGTGTAAGAATGTTAGGATTTATCTTCAGAGTCTATATAAGGATGATCATCTTACTAAGGATCCACTAACGGATAAAACTCGCTAAGATTGGTTGCGAGATGATGCTCACTTATTCTTGCAAATCAGGAATTCTAGTGACACTGAGGTCGTCAGCCTGATTAATCACTGTGAGTATGTCAAAGAATTAATGGAATATTTAGAATTTATGTATTCTAGGAAGGGGAATATTTCATGTATTTATGAAGTTTATAAGGGTTTTTATAGTGCTGAACAACAAGATCAGTCTCTGCAGTCCTATTTTATGAATTTTAAAAAAATCTACGAAGAATTGGATGTCTTGTTACCTTTTAGTTCTTATGTTAAAGTCCAGCAAGCTCAATGAGAACAAATGGTGGTAATGAGTTTTTTTTGCTGGTCTTAATTCTCAATTTGAGGTTGCTAAATCCCAGATTCTCTCCAGTGCTGAGATTTCCTCTCTCCATGAAGTCTTTACTATAGTACTTCGCATAGATACTAGTACCTATATTACTCCATCTGTTCAGGCTTCCAGTGCTATTGTCAGTCATTATAATGGATCTGCAAATGGGCGGATATATCATAGAAATAATAATAGGGGAAGAGGTATAAGTAGTCAGGATAATCAAAGTCAGGATGCAGGGGGTGTTGTGTGTTATTATTTTCATAAGCCGGGCCATACCAAACACATGTGTTGCAAATTGCAAAATAAATCTCAGAAGTCTCCCTCAGCTAATGTTGCCGCTACTACTGCTACACCCAGCTCATCATCTGAACAGACCATTACAATTTCTGCCAATAAATTTGCTAAAATCACTCAGTACCAAGAATCATTAAAGAATTCATCTCACCCTATCACTACCATTATTGAGTCAGGTAAATCAAATACGTGTCTTCTTTCCTCTTCCTTAGAATGGGTCATTGATTCTAGTGCCACAGATCACATGACAGGTAATCTTAGTCTCTTTTTCACTTTTCAGTCACATACATCTCCTTCTAATGTTACTTTAGACAATGGTTCTACTTCCTTTGTTCTTGGCTCTAGCACTGTTCATCCGACTCCATTACTTTCTTTGTCTTCTGTATTAAGTCTACCAGGATTTGCTTTCAATTTAATGTCCGTGAGCAAACTTACTCGTAACCTGAATTGTTGTATCTTATTTTTTCCTAATTATTATCTTTTTCAGGATCTTATGACGAGAAAGATTATTGGTAAAAGATATGAATCATGAGGTCTTTACATTCTGGATACCCAGGTGCCCTGGTGCATTGCATATTTTAGTGTCTCAACTCCTTTTGAAGCCCATTGTCGGTTGGGACATCCTTCTTTACCTTTATTGAAGAAATTATGTCCTCAGTTTCATAATGTATCTTCCTTGGATTATAAGTCATGTTAGTTTGCAAAATATCCTCGTCTTTATTCAGTTCCTCGAGTCAATAAAAGAACTAGTTTTCCTTTTGAGTTAGTTCATTTAGATGTTTGGGGTCCACGTCCTGTTATGTCCAAAACTAGATTCAGATATTTTGTTACTTTTGTTAATGATTTTTTTCGTGTGACTTGGCTTTATTTAATGAAGAATCGTTCTGAATTATTTTCCCAATTTAATGCCTTTTGTGCTAAAATTAAAACAGTTTAATGTTTCAGTGCATACATTGAGAAGTGATAATGCCAAAGAATATTTTTTCGATTCTTTTTAGACTTACATAATTCAAAATGGCATTCTTTACCAATCCTCTTGTGTTGACACACTATCACATCCCACCATAGGCGATGTGACAGTCTTAGGGCATGGGTAACCATAAAGGCACCAACAACCCGTAGAACCCCATTACTCAATATTACAATACCATTAATACCATTAAATGTCATGGGCATTGGCATTGGCTATCAAATTCAATTCGGCAGCATAACAGCTGCAACTATAACAATACCTCAGGCTCACAACCTACATTAAAGAAACACTTCTAAATAAAACACTCTTATATCCTTAACTTCATATAGAACCATACACTTCCGCTCAAAATTTTATCATCATTAATCACATAACATTGTATCAAATGTTAATTTCTGTATCCATATTAACATATAAATAAACCATATAAAGAATTTAATTTAGCCAGTAATTACAATACTAAACCATTTTAGTCCATGGAACTCTAAATGATTTAACCCAAACAGTAAGTTGTAATCATCTTACATTCAGCTAAGTAATCCCAAGTGGAGATAGATACTTGAGATTCACTTACTGAGTCTGCTATTGGACCTAAAATAAAACACTATAGGGGTGTGAGAGAAGCTTAGTGAGTACTTACAATGATTAAGATACAATATATGAATATATGTTTAACAACAAAATTATAAGTCTTTCAATATAATAGCATAGAAGAAATAATTTTTCAATGATCAATAACAATTGAGTTCCAATATCGAGATTTCAATGTAATAGTGTAGAAGACACAGTTGGGATTCAATAATAGTAATCAATAACTATCAGGATTCAATAATAATGGTCAATAACAGTCGGGATTGATTAACAGTGGTCAATAACAGTCGGGATTCAATAACAGTGGTCAATGACAGTCAGGATTCAATAACAATGGTCAATAACAGCTAGGATTCAATAACAATGGTCAATGACAGTTGAAATTAAATAATGTCATTTTAGCATAAATCACAGTCTTCGAAGCGGTGTGCTTCCCACATATAAATAGTGGAGTGGCAGCTAATGCCTTGCTCACTCATAAACAGTAACTGGAGTGGCAACTAATGTTTTGTTCACTCATAAATAGTAATACAAAGCCTAAGACTGATTGGGTCTCATGACTAGGACCACCCCTCCTAGTTGAGGCAGATACGCTCACCCTATCCGCAGGCTTTCCTGTGTGCACATACTCTGATGTATTACCCACATCAGTTGGGGATTTCTGCTTTCAGTAATACAATATGATCACTATGGATCAAGAATGCAATTGTTCCAATATTTTGAATCAACAATGTACAATGATAAATTATATAAGATTCAATGAAAGATGAGCAATGAAAGAACACTGGAATTTTGTAATAGAACAATTGGTTCCTTAAAGGAACATAACTATGGGAATAGTTTATCAATAAGGGTATGCTAAGTTTTCAATTGAGAGACATTAGTTCAAGAAAGAATTCATTTTAGTGAAAAGATTGATATATAGAAAGTGAACGCTATTACCATATTCAAATGGAATACAGTTCTAGTTCTTGTAGTCAAATGGTAGTAATAGGTCAAAGACCTCAATGAAGGATTTCAATTAACAATAATTAGGCTAAAGGCCTCGATGAAAGAAATTCAATAGCAATAAATAGGCCAAAAGCCTCATTTAAAGAAATAATTCAAACAATTATTTTATTAAAGAAATGAAATGTTTTCAAACTACTCACCTTGACTTCTTTAGCTCCTAACATAAGCTCTTAATAAAATCGGTAGTGATTCTCCTCAATCCCCGAAACATCTTTCTTTTTTAGATTCTACTTTGAACCATATCCTTTTTACCATACAATCAACTTATCAATTTGACTATTCTAATTTTAACTTTAATACTATTGTCTAATATCGATACACCTCAATATACTCATTAGTATATAGATATGCATTTATAATAATTTAATATTAATTTCTATTCAGTTTTCACTTATTGGCCGAATGGCCTAATGAATATTTTTTATTCCAATGATTTGCTTTGTAGCAATTCAATACACCTTCATATTAGATTCATATTAAATAATCATATTTAATTCACTATTCATTATTCTCATTAATAATTTATTCATTGTTTTCATCTATAGATAATTTATTAATTTACAATTGTTAACTTTGTCACATTACATTGTTATTCATTGTCTAGTCTCAGTAGCCCTCTCAGCTGTAGTAGGCAGAGAACTGGTAGAACCTGAACTGACCCCTACGGTTGTCCCAAAAAGCCTAATCTGAGTCCCTGTAGCTCCAAAACTGCTCCTAGAAATCCCCCTCTATGCAGTAGCAGCCCGGGAACCAGTCCTCGCTGCTACAACAGGAATCCTCCTTGAAACAAGAGAAACAACAATCCTCCTCTCTACCCTAGCTGCAGTAACCCTCCTCTGCACCACAACTGTAGTGTCCCCCTGCCTCCTCACTGTAGTTACTATCTCCTCTGTCACCGCCATTGTAGTCTGAGTCACCGATGCAGCCTGTAGTATCGAAATCTCTGTAGCTCCTCCAATCTCCTCTGAAGGTCGTGTCTCTCCCCCTATCTGTCCTACTGTCTCATCACCAACTGCACCCTCAGTAGTCTCTTCTGTGGTGTCACCCTCTATCTCCCTGAGCAAAGCAGCCCGGTGCTCTCTCTCAACTGACCAGTCCACCTCTCTAGACCCTGCACGCAGCAGTCCCAACTCAACAGTGTCTCAGCCAACGCTACCCTAGCCACAAAACGGCTCTGTTCCATCTAAAGTATCAAACCCACTATCCCAGCATCACCCCAACTAGTAGAACTGAAAAAATGAATACTCAACCATCAAAAAGAAAACCAGGGCCCTCGTCCTGAGCCTCTGTCTCCTCATGGCTCCAGAACCACCAATATCCTGAAATTCTACAATCATTGTAGATAGATCCACCTGGCCATCGATAACAATCTGACTCACAGCATCCTCAGGCAAGTCTAATAGCTCCCGAAAAATCTGCAAGTGTCTCACACTGAACTCCTCAAATGTGGCGCAAAGCTCCTTCGTAGTTGTACCTAAGTGAAAAACACAAGCCACTGGATCCCATAACCTAAAACAGGCCCCTAGGAAATCCTAATCAGCTTGAACTCCTCGCAATGTCACCATCTCTATAATGCCATATCTACTCAAATTGATGTCTCTCCGCCTTCTCGAGTTTCTTGGTCCATCATTGCATGCTGCGACTAAAATACAACCCCATGAATGTGAAAATCCACATCACGGATTCAGACTGTTTTCTTCCCTCCTTGGGACAGAAAAGTCGAAAAGAAAAAAAAGAGAGGACTTTTTCAGAGTTTTTCGAGACCGTTGTTGAGCAAAAGCAATAAAATGGAGCCATAATTTAGTCAAAATCAAGTCTCAGGTCATGCATTTTTTGCACAAAAATTGCATACTTGACATATAATTTTTATTATTTTGCAGAACATACATTCATGGCGCATAAACATACACGGTAGAGCAAAGCATTGAAAGAGTCGCATAACAAATCATGCATACACGAGCATACATCATCGGCATCATCAAAACACATAACATGAAATAAAAGTTCATGCATCAGTGCATGATCATAATAGTACAATCATCCATAAAAGTACTGTCTCCCACCAAGGGAGTAAGAAAAAAAAACCAACAAAAGACACAGTCATATGCTACTGCCCGCCGGGGGCATACAGATATAATCATCCAGATAGTGCTACTGCCCACCAGGGGCATTAAAGATGATACAGTCATCCGAATAAGTACTATCTCCCACCAGAGGAGTAAAATAGAGAAAAAAATGAAAACAGTAATTGAAAGCAAGTCAAGATCAGCGTCAGATCAACACCAGCTCAACACCGGCAAGCAGTCAGAACCAGCCTCCTCTCCACCTCCTCCGAGGAGCATCCTCATCACCTGCTCCCTATGACTCTGCAATGTCAAAGCGCATGAGAAGTCCACCAATGGCTACCTCCATCCTACGCGAGATGCGATAATTACACTGAGCATAATCTCTAGAAACTTGCATAAAGAATAATGTCAGATGTTTTGGATCCTTTTCAAAGCACAAAAAGCACATAAATCCTACCTAAAGATCATTTCTAAAGGTGGGGGAAGCAAAGAAGGTACCTGGGCAATATCGTCAGGGATTATCTGCTCGCCCGGGAGAATAGCACTAGGAAGTTACCACGACCTCATGATGCCATCTGCACCATAATATCCAATCTGCTCAGGGAGCTGGTATTCTGTATTCCAATTTACCCCGCCGGTACTATGGTTAGGGCCGGCGCCGTGATCAAACTCGGGAACATGTCCCCCAGATGAACTAGCCGATGGAATCTCAAGAGCCTGCGAAGGATGCCCCGGTTTGACTCCTCCCATCTCACTCCATCCGGAAAGTCTAGTGCTCGCTGCCTAATCAACCCAGGGGCAATGAAGGAGAAGTACTCATAGGCCCAAAGCTGTGATACAAACTGTCAGAACAGCAGGTACAAAGTCCGCAAGTCAAAACAAAAAGGCATGACTAAAATATCTACCTCCCAGATGAGAGCCGTCCCACCAACGAAAAAGATGCACCCTCAAGACAAGTCTATCATCTCACGATACATCGTGCTTAGAATCGCACCTCCCCAATCATATTGGTCCCATACATCCGTGTGAACCAAGCTAGGCAGGACATTCAGGTCCACTATGTCCCTCATATTATGGGTAAAAGTACAACCATGATGACCAACAAACATAACCGAGCAATGGCCTCGTCTGAAGCAAAGTTGCTAATTGACAGCCAGTCTAGCTTCTCGTGCAGAAAAGTACGTTTGACGTAGAGGCTATCCCTAGGAGGATCGAAGCCAATCATATTTTGCATCTCTTCAGGAGAGAAGGTCGCCTTTCAGTCATCGCACATATCTAGGGACCAAACTCCAAAACGGATCCCTGAGATCATGTACAAATCGAGCGGAGTGCAAGTCAGCTCCCACAAGCAAAATGAAAGGTGTTGGTGGTATCCCACCACCTCTCAGCCAGGGCCTTGATCAAGGTCATGTTAGCATGACCAGACGCCCTCACCGCCAGGAAGTCGACGAAACCGATGGGCACCAGCAATACCTGAACACCACTCTCCGGGGTGACACACTTAATCACCTCTGCTAAATGGCACCGTCCACCCCTATTCTTTATCGTCGCGGTCTATACTCAACCAGTGTACATACATACAGATAACAATCAAAATGTCTAAAAAAAAAAAAAAAAAGGGAGTAAGAAGAATATTGACCGCCAGAAGCCCCCCGTATGAGACGTGCTTATCCGGCTCTTGCAGCAGGAGCGATGGATTCGGATTGTCTCTGGGCAGCTCATAAATGCGTCCCCGCGGACCACTCACTGAGGAGGTGACAGTGTGGCGAGATGAGGAAGCTCCATATCTGGATCGCGAAGCCATCAGTGCAGAATGCTCAACCTGAAAAGCACAACGAAACAGACTGGTAAGAATAAGTCATCAATTATCATCATTAAAAAAAATTCGTTAAAAAAAAAAAGATTTTCGTTGAAAAAAAAAAGAATTGAAAGAAAGTTGAGAGCTCACAATTTGAGCTAAGAATGAGAAAGTGGTGCGGCAAATGGCATGGAAAGTGAGCTATTTATAATAGTTCACTTGCACAGTGTCGTATGGAAAAATGTGCCCAACTGAGTAAAAATGTATTTTCAGAGGCATTTTAACTCAGAATTCAAATCCGAGAGTCTCTACATGTTCATATGATTTTTCTCTACCCGTGGACACCAAATTTGCCTACCTTCAGACCAAAAATGCATTCCTTACGCTAAAAAGACAAGAAATTAATGAACCTGAAAAATTCACCTGCCTCCCAAAACCTGCCAGATCAGACTCTAAAAATTACCAGAACAGTTTCAATGCATCCGAAATCATTTTCCAACCCCAGACCCATCAAAACTTTCAGCTTCACGCTCATCAAAACTGTCTAACAAATAGACAGTTCCGATGAAGGGGCAGTTATGAACCCTCATTTTAGCACCCTTAAAAATATTTTTAAACTCACCAGAGCTGATCAAAATATTTTTTCTATCCAGACCGACGCTTTTCCAATCCTGAAAGGACCATATGTACCAGATAGTATTTTCCCGAGACTGATCGGGTTTTCCTCAAAGCAGACTGTCAAACTGTCCCAAAAATATTTCTAAACTCACCAGAGCTTATCATAATATTTTTTTCTATTCAGACCGACACTTTTTCGATCATGATCGAACCATCTGTACCAGACAGTATTTTCCCGAGACTGACCGAGTTTTCCTCAAAGCAGACTGTCAAGCTGTCCCAAAAATATTTCTAAACTCACCAGAGCTTATCATAATATTTTTTCTATCCAGACCGACACTTTTTCGATCCTGACCGGACCATCTATACCAGACAATAGTTTCCCAAAACTGACCGAATTTTCCTCAAAATTGACTGCCAATATGTCCAATAATTAATTTCGAATCCACCGCCACTGACTGGTAATTTTTCAGACTTCAGAAACTCTCAAAAACTGACTCGAAACCCCTAAAAACTGACCCAAAAACCCCGAAAATCGAACTAGGGCCCGAAACCAGACAGCTCACTGATGTCAGCGAGCCATGCTCGCGTGTCCGTGACGCGCCTGAGCGCATCAGCGAGGACGCCTAGCGGCTTCCGCCAGGCGCGTCAGCGAACGCGCCACCATCCCTGCGGCTGACGCACGTCGTTTGGCACGTCCGCACTAACGCACGTGACGCGCGTCAGTGGCAAACGCATCAGTACAAGGCTGACGTGTCATCCCGTACTAACATGTCCTCCAGACACAGCGGCGCGTTCGCCAGACGCTCCGGCGGACGCCGCCATCCTGTCTCGTGGACGTGCGTGGAGCACACGCGCGTCCGCCATGATGTTTCGCGGCTGTTTACCTTTTTTCGGAATTCTTATTTTACCCCTCTTTTTTTTTCACTTTCCAAGCCCTTTTTGGTCTTTTTTCACTCCCATTTGCTCCTATAAATACCCCTTCCATTTCTCATTTTCTACACACCTCAAGCATTTGTTGATTTGCTATCCACTTGCTCTCTCTCTCTCTCTCTCTCTAATTAGTTTTCTTACTCATTTTGAGTAATCCTAATTAGTTAATTAATTAAAAATAAATTTTAATTAATTAATTAATTTTTCAATTAGTTTCCACCCACTTTAAATTAATTAATTAAAAATTAATTTTAATTAATTAATTAATTTTCCAATTATTCTCCACTCACTTTAAATTAGTTAATTAATTAAAAATCAATTTTAATTAATTAATTAATTTTTCAATTAGTATTCACCCAAGTTGATTAATTAATCCTTTTAGTTAATTATTTTTAATTAATTAATCCTTTTAATTAATTAAAATTGAGTAATTAAGAAATCAAATCTCTTTTTTTAATCAACCTTATTTTTCGAAACGGAACTCCGATCTGGCAAAACCACTCTTCCACCACTCAAAAAGAAAGTATAATCTTTTACCCTCACTCAAATCCCAAACCAAACTGAACCAATCAAATCTGGCCGATTTTTGAACCCCCCCCTTCCACCTCATAGTGGAATGAACTACGTGGGTTTTGATTCTCATTCAATGGGATACGTAGGCAAGCTTGGAATCTAAAATCTAAGTTTCAAATCCAAATCACAATCAATCCCTTTCCCTTTTTATTTTTAAATGTCAATCCACTGTAAATGTAAATTTTAATTAATGTTATTAGTTATTATTTTGGAGTAAATGAGCAATTTTGTGATTTCCCTAGTACTCATAAGGGCTAGAGGAAATATTCTCCTTTACTTGTGGATGTTTAAATATATGCTCTTTATTTTTCCATATGTCTCATAATTATGCCATGCTTATGCATTATGAATTGTCATTAATATTTGTCATTCATGAAATCAATTTTCAAAAGTCAAATTAAACTTAAAAGCCAAATCGAGATTATTTTAAAACCAAAAACCTAGTCCCCAAGATCAACCTGATTCGAGGACTAGTGACTTTATCCTTGGGTAAATTAATCAAAGATTAATAAATTGGAGTCAAATTGAGTTTTTCCTTAATTTTCTCATTTAAATAAATTAGGGTGGCGATTCCCGAATCCTTTTCAAAAATCAAAAATCAATATTCTGAGGCGGTAGCCGCTTCCAATCGTGAGTACCGAAACTCGTACCTAACCTCCCTTAAAAATCGCTTAGCCTTTCCTTAAGGCATCACATTTTCCCGAGCGAGGGGAAGGGGCGTTCGGACGAGGCCTCACACTTATACTTGTAAATATAGGGTAAATATATTGTAATTGAAAATTTATTAGAATGTAATCTAGGTTAAGACTTGAATACCATACAACCAATAAATTTAAATTAAAGTTTTATTATAACTCTAAATCTACCATTTCTAATAAAATTAGGATTTTATTATTAAAATTATTTCAATATTATATATAAGTTGATTATATATATAAAATGAATAAAATATAAAATTAAAATTCATAAAATGGAAGTACAAGCAATAAAAGTTCAATTTTAGGTCATTCGTCCATCATAAGTGAAATGAGAGTATATTACCTTTAATTGATTTAAATGTGTATATTGAATGGTCTTTATATGTTAACTTATAGTAATTAGTTAGTGATTGATAGATTATACAATGTAAGATTTTAGGGTTAGGAATTAAGAATTAACACAAAAATTAGTTTTCTTTAAATGTTAAATACCAATGTACTATGTGTAATTAGATATGTGATGATTGGTATAGAATCAAGAAGGGATCAAGATAAAGAAGAAGACCGTGATGTGTACGATCGGCCCTTTTGCCTCTGCTAGAATTATATGAGTATAGGCGTCGAGTTGAGTAAATAATTTACTAGTATGATATTGGCGTTCTCATTTCTTTCTATGATTCCTACAAACTTTGATGCATATGAAAACCCTAAATCTTTATTGTGTTATTGAATTCTTTAATCTTTGAAAACCCTAGCTATTTGTGAATTTCTTGATTAATTGAATCTTAATTTATTGTTATAAGTCGTTGCTAGGGTTTCTCGTTCATATTTCATTATTGATCTAAAATAATTCATATTGCTTAAATTCGTATGATTTTGAAATCAGCCTATATGCTTATTGTCACTTGAATATCACTAAATGATACATGATACATGTGATATGAGAAATTCCTTTAAAGTAAAAATCCCCGACTGATGTGGGTAACATCAGATCTTGTGCACATGGTAAAACCCGCAGATGGGGTGTACGCATCCGGACCTTAGCTAGGAAGGATTTGACGGTCCTAGCCGTAAGACCTTATCAGTCTTACGCTCTATATGTGTTAGAAGTGGGAGTAAGCAAGGCACAAGCCGCTACTCCATTTTTATATGTGAATATGTGGAAAGCACTCTGCTTCTAATTTATTTGATTTATGCTAAAGACTATATGAAATTCATAAATGTCTCTTCAAAATGAAACTATTTGATATTGACATCCATCATTATTTATTTCCTGCCTGCATATCATATTAGTGAATTATTTAGTCACTGAGATTATTCTCACCCCATAGTTTATAATGTTTTTCAAGTGCTATAAAGATATGAATAAGGTATTCTCAAGTCCCTTCTTATCACATCCCCTTTTTGAGATATGACAGTTGTAGGGTACAAGAAGACTTAAGGTCACCTAAACCCATAGAGCCCATTAACACTATTAATCTAAAATAATTTCGATAGCATAACGGTAGAAATTATAACATTATCCAAGGATCACAACCTGCAAATTAAAAATATATTTCCGATTTCCACTTTATATCCTCACTATAGGAAATTTGCCATAACTTTCCCCGTGCTCACAATCCATTATTTTCAACAATAGAAAACATATCATTCAATATATATAATACATACTAGATTCAACTTTTCATATTAGACATCAATATTTATCAAGTATCTCAATATATATATATAAACAAGTTAAATGTTCTATCCTCGAACCCATGGACCTCTAAGAGTTGATCCATATAAAAGGAATATTTACATATACATACAGTTCAAAATATAGATCTTTACTTTGCACAATAGGATCCCCAAGATGAAGAAGTTGAGGATTTGCCTTACATTTACTGCTTTCCTGAAAAGATATAAAACAACTAGTGAGTAAACTCAGTGAGTTAAAAATATTTTACCATACTTGCGGCCTTGGTAATTCAAGGTTGGACCTCAAGAATGACTTTAGTTACAATTTAATCAAATGAACATTAAAGGTCACTTGCAATACTTTTGGTACGATAGAAGATGGATGTATTAGCAATTAAGAACCACTAGTTCTACAGAAATCAATCACTATATGGAAGCAATTCTTCCTCACTGATATACACTAATGGCAGAGGTTCATCTCTTGGAGCATGCCCACTGAACACTCACAAGACTGATCAGGTCTTACGACTAGGAGTAAACCCTTCCTAGCTGGGGTCCGGGGTAATGTATGCATACACTCTGATGTTTCCCACATCAGTTAGGAGATTTCTGCTTTTAGGTCATAGTAATATAGGTCATAGCATTGAGGAAAGAGCATATATGTTATATGAAATTCAATAAGCAATGGTTTCACTGATATTGTCATAATTAGGGTTCAAATAATAAATTCAATTGGGAACATTGTATATATTAATCTTTGGTGTCATGCCGAATAAACAATAAGGAAACAATAGGCAAGAATAGTAGAATATTTAACATTCACCTTGATTCAATTACACTTTAACACTTTACTTCTTTAAAGTAGACAAAAAGAATGATCGCAACCTTGTTGCTCCTCTTCTCCCCTCAATTCGTTTCTAGGTGCTATAATTAACAACAATTCACAAATTATTTCAATTATTAAATTATTAATGTTCCTAATTTCTATTAAACCCTAATCCTTAATAATACTAAAACATATATGCATTTTTAGGATTAATTACTTATTCCATCATTGACCTTCCTATATTCATTCTGCCATAATTTTAGCTAGATACATCCAATTAATTTGATTCTTTCTCTCACTAAAATTAGACATCAGAGGGTCCAACATATCCAAAATTGAGCTCAAATCTTTTACTACATAATTTATGGTGAATTTTTAAAGTCAACCCTATTTTAGTGCAAGGACATATTGACCTTTCCTCATTCTTTTAATTATATCTCATATTTTAATAATACTCAATTTATTAACAATTAATTAATCTATACCAATATTTATACTTATTTATCTATTTTTGATTAACAATTAACCTAATTATGAAAAGTATATTACTAATTCACCAGACTTAGAGTTTTGAATCCTAGGGCATTACACTTCTCCACTTGGAAATTACTAAGTTGCAGTTGTTTTATTTTTGTTCTTTTGAATTCAAAATATCCATGTAGCCTAATGTCTAGTCTAGAGCTCTATGGTCATTTTGAGTTTAGAATATTTGATTATATTATTTATGGTTTGTAATTAATACTTATGAGAAGTTAATCATATTAAGTACTAAAATTAATTATTATATGTTGATAAATTAATGTATACAATGTGAATGATGAGCATAATTGATAAGTTATAAATTATGCTTATATATATATGTGAATTTGAGGGGTACTTGTTGAAGTTCATTTTGCTATTGAAGTTGAGGGTATAAGGTGATTGTATAAAAGTGTTAGTGTTAAGCAGGTTGCGTATATTGGGGATTAGTGTATGAGCTGCTGGCACTCTGCTGAATTTTCATTAAGATACGATAAGTGTGTTTTACTGATCTTCGGTACCTAATCAATTACCCTTACCTTAAGATGGTCGCGACTCATGAGTTGGGTCGTGGCATGGCAAGGATGATGATTATGATGATGATGATGATGATGATGATGATTAAAAGTGTTGAGTGTGAGGTCAAGAGGCGGTGGAGGAGAAGCAACACGAGGAGGTGTAGGAGATGAAGACACAACGGTACTGCTTTGGCTAGGACTATGTGTTGCGACGGTGACTGCTCCAGCTACGGTGGCAGCAACGACATTATTGAGTTTCGTAACAGTAGGATTATTATTCCCAGTGTTGTTAGATCTCTCTATTGGAGCCATTTTTGATTAAGGTAAGAATAATTTTTGGGATTTTAAAAAGTGTCGATAGAGAGAAAATGTGAGAAAAGGTAAGATTGGCTTATAAAGAGGCAAAGAAAGGCAAAAAAAATTTACAATCTCTCTCATGTTATGTGGCGAGCATGCAAGCAAAGAGATAAAGCCTCTCTTTGCACTTCGAGGCCCACTATCTAAGCCAGACTAGTTAGCTGAGGTGGCGTCTGAGTAGGCTTAAGTTGGTGACGTGGCGTGCTTACTCAAATTGATGAGAAATCCAATGGGATTCTAATAGGAATTCCCCATGTGACCTCTGTTGAAAAAAATAAAAAATATTGGGTATTAGCCTGCAACAAATTAAACTTTAGTGATAACAATAGAAAAACCCTCAAATTTAGTGATTTTCATGGTCATTTACCCATTTGGTTTAGTTATTATTGGTAGTTGGTATATGATAGTTGTTTCAAATAGGTAATAATGGTTTATAACTGAAAAATATGATCATTTGTTGAAATATTAAATGACAATTAAGAGTATAATTTATTATTATTATTATTATTATTATTATTTATCTTAATTTTTTTTAATATGCAATATAAATTGTAAGAATAATGAAATTAATAGGGTTTTTATCATTTTATGTTAAAAAAAAAAAATTACTAGTTTGTGGTTTTTTAAAAAATATTTCCCAAACGGTAACAAATTTTGCCACCCTGAAATCAATTGAAGCAAATCAACACTTTGTGTGTCGACTCATGGCTCCCACCTTTTTTTTTTTTACTCCAGTTTAAAAAATACTCTCTCCGTCTTAAAATGTTTGACATTAATTTTTGGTTTTATACGGAGATTAAAAAAAATAAGTTAATTTTAGTTAATTTTTTAATTTTCAACACTTTCTTTCTAAAATACCTCTATTAAATTTTTTGTTTTATCAAGTAAACCACACTTCACTTTAATAATGTTCACATTAATCATATAGTTATTAATTTTGTTGGATGCCAACTCATCATAGCATAAGGCCATCTCCAACCCACGCCAAATTTGGGTTGGAGATGGCAAAATGGCGTTAATTTGCTCTCTAATGGACGCTAATTGTGGCGCCATTGAAGAGCTATTTGGCGTGGCACTGTACAACGCCATTTTTTTTTTAATTATCACAACTTCTTAATAATTATTATATTTATCAAATATATGAAAAAAATTTCATTTATGTCTTATATTTATAATTTGTTCATCTTATAATCAAATATTATTTCAATATTAAATTCAAATACAAAATAAAAAATGGATAATAAAAATATATAATAAATAGTCTAAAATTCATATATCATAAATAAAAACATCATATATTCATAC
>CATKHJ010467520.1:0-14876 GCA_949750685.1 Vernicia montana
ATGGAGCAACCACTTGGTTTTGTTGCTCAGGAGGAGTATGGGAAAGTTTGTCGTCTTCATAAATCCTTGTATGGCTTGAAAAAAAGTCCCTCGTGCCTAGTTTGGCAAGTTTAGTCAGGCTGTTGAGAAGTTTGGTATGCATAAAAGTAAGTCTAATCACTCTGTTTTCTACAAACACTCTGATGGTGGCATCATTCTGTTAGTTGTGTATGTAGATGATATTGTAATCACTGGTAGCGACTCTACAGGGATTTCATCTCTTAAATCCTTTCTCCACACTCAGTTTCATACCAAAGATTTGGGTATACCAATGTATTTTTTGGGAGTTGAAGTGACCAGGAGTAAGAAAGGAATCTTCTTATCTCAAAGGAAGTATGTACTTGACTTACTATCAGAAACAGGAAAATTGAGGGCTAAACCATGTAATACTCCAATGTTTCCTAATTTGCAGCTTGCACAAAATGGTGAATTGTTTGAAAATCCTGAGAGATACAGAAGACTGGTTGGAAAGTTGAATTATCTTACTGTGACTCGTCAAGATATTGCCTATTCAGTCAGTGTAGTGAGCCAGTATATGTCATCTCCAACTGTTGATCACTAGAAGGCAGTAGAGTAAATTTTGCACTACTTAAAAGGAACTCCTGGACGTGGAATTCTATATGGCAATTATGGTCATACTAGGATTGAATGTTTTTCAGATGCTGATTGGGCAGGATGGAAGGAAGATCGAAGATCCACTTCAGGATATTGTGTTTTTGTTAGAGGTAATTTGGTTTCTTGGAAAAGCAAGAAACATAATGTAGTTTCACGTTCAAGTGCAGAATCTAAATACAGGACTATGGCTAAATCTGTGTGTGAAGTAATGTGGGTATATCAGCTTCTCAATGAGATAGGTCTTAAGGTCTCAATACCAGCTAAGTTGTGTTGCGACAACCAAGCTGCACTTCACATTGCTTCCAATCTGGTCTTTCATGAACGAACCAAACAAACACATTGAGATTGATTAGCACTTCGTTCGTGAGAAGATTCAGCAGGGTTTGATTTCTACAGGATATGTGAAAACTAGAGAACAATTGGGAGATATTTTCACAAAGACTCTTAATAGGGTTCGGATTGATTATCTTTGCAACAAGCTGGGCATGATTATCTATGCTCCAACTTGAGGGGGAGTGTTACAGACTGTATAGTTAGAATAGGAAATAATATATATATTGATTTATAGGGATTTGTTAGCTGATTTATTGTAATTAATATAGGAGATTTCCTTCCTAAAATAGGACTCCTAGACTTGTATATATACCTATACAATTGATGAATAATGCAAGTGATTATTCCTATTTCTTCTGGTTATACTTAAATAACAGTTGGCTTAGCAGTTCAGCCTTTATTGTAGGCTCATGAAGATTATGTGAATGTTGTATAACTTGATCTGCTTGCTGTCCAGAAATTTTAGCTTAATGGTTTGAAGCTTCAAGTTGCAAATTTTGTAATACTACCTCATTTATTACCCTTTGCACTTGTTGTTTAGGCCTTTTCTCTGCATATTTCTTTAGGTCAAGTGCACTCATTGGATTCAAAACAAAAGTTTTCTCTCCAATTGAAAAGGTATAGGTGTTTTCTTTACCATTATAATCCACATCTCTATCATAGAGCAGGGTCGACCAAGAAGAATACGAGTAACTTGCATAGGAATAACATCACAAAGTATAGAATCAATATAAGCACTGCATTTAAAAGTAACAAGACATTGATGTGTTACTGGAATGGTAGAGTTATCAATCCAAGCCACCTTATATGGGTGTGGATGTGGTTCAATTGGGAGCTTGAGGCGTTCAACTGTGGATGTCGAAACCACATTCATGCAACTTCCACCATCAATGATTAGTTTCTTTGCTTGATCAACACAACAAACCAAAGTTTGAAATATCGAAACTCGTTACCAGTCCTCTTCCTCCAACTTAGGGTTTGCTAGAATTCATCTTATTACAGAGAGGAGAGTAGTATCAATACCTTCATCTATTAAATCATCATCTACAAAATCCCCATAATTAGAGGAATTGCCTACACAATCTTCTTGCAATGATTCTTCATAATCTTGTTGGTAGTCATTAAATTTTAGTTCTGCGTTTGACACCATAATTAAAGAAAATTAGATAGCAAAAACTTCAAGGATCTTGAAGCTCTAATACCAAATTGATGTAGGACAGCCTAGGCAATTTAAAAAAAAAAAAAAAAAAAAAAAAAAAAAAACCCTTCTAAGAGTCGTTGCTTAGAAGGTCTGGGAGTCAACACCTAGAGCAAATTGAGTCACAATTCTTGAGCAATTATTTGCAGGAATTTATTTTACTGAATTTGAAAACTTAATAACAATTCATACAAGCCTAGGTATATATAGACTTGAAACTAATCCTAATCATACTTGAATTAGGAATCCTAAACTAGGACTCTAGGATAATTATAAACTAACTAGGAAATACTAATTCTACTAGGACTCCTAAATCAGACTGAATAAAAACTACTAAAATAAAAAATAAAAAAAAAATTAACAATGGTTCCAGCAATGCTGGAACTTACAGAAATACCCCCTGATTTAAAATAACATACCAGCAGTTTATTTATTTAGCTAAACACATGAATTTAACTAAAAAAAGACTTAGTAAATATTCTATAATTTCCCCAATAATGCCCATATTAAATGGAGACCATAATTTTAAGCTTGAACCTTTAAATTTGAATTTCTTTGTGTTCCTATTCCCCATCATTTTCTCTTACAAAAGCTCTATTTCTCCTTTGTTCACATGGAAAGAAAAATTAGGCACCAAGAAGAAAACAAACCATCACTAAACTTGTAAAAGTTAAAGAGAAACAACTTGAAGCATGGAGAAGACAATATGCATTTCAACAAGCTCAATGGAAAACTTCTTTTGTTCAGCCACAATTTTGTTACCAATTAAATGCATTATGTCTTAAGATGCTCATATCACTCTCAAGGCAAATAAGCCCAACATATTACATCAAATAAGCCTATTCAAAGTCAAAGTCAAGAGCCCATTGAAAAACTTGTAGAGATGAAAGAAACAATAAAAGAGCTTAGAGAGCTAAAGGGTGGAAATGGTGCACAAGATAATGTAGCTCTAGAATGTCATGTACAAAAACAATTTGAAGAAACAAAAGTTTTGACATCAAAGAATGTGTATAATGTTGAAATCCAGGATGATATGAATGAGCATGACAAGTTTGAGGTACCTCTTTTGAAGAGAGAAAGTAAATAGACCATTGAGAAAACGATAGAGATGGGAAACTTGACTAACTTTCTTGTTCATGGTAAATCCAAGCGCACTTCAACAATGCAAACTATGATTGATTTTATAGGTGTTGACAAACTCGGTGATGTAAAGGAAGATATCAAGTTAATCATTGCACTTCTATTGTTGCCACCGAGGATGATAGAGCTACATCTTTTTCAACTTCAATTGTTGATACTTCAGCTCCACAAAACTCAGGTCAAGTTTTTTCCAACCAGGAGAGAATGATGCAGTCAAGGAATATTAGAATTAATTATTTTGATTTTATTCTTAAATTCAGTTTTCAATTTAGGAAATTGTGGGCTTTTATACTATTTAGGAAATTTAGGATTTATTACTATATAGGAAACTTTATTATAAGCAGGAAAATTTTAAAAGTACTTTTCTTAATATCCTATTTAGTATTAGTTTAATATTCCTAGTTTGGGATTCATAACCCTAGTAAAAGCATTAATTAAATCTTTATTAGTAATAGCATTTAGTTAAATCTTATAAGTACCTATATAACCTGTTATTTTTCTTTAGTTTTGAGAATAGAATAATAAGAATTTGATTTGAAAGGTTTGGTGCCTAGTTTTTCTTCCCTATTTATTTAGTTTTCTTCTTTTGTGGTTGATGCTACAGTAGCTGCGGTACTGTTCACGTAGCCCTCCAACCCTGGTTCTACATGACCATGTTTTCGGTTTTTTTAGCATTTCTTATTTTGTTTCTTTAATGTAAAAAACAGTTTCAAGAAACAAGCAAAAGTGGATTTCTCTTTTTGTTTCTATTTAGCATGTTTTAGTTCACAACCTCTGTCTCTATATATTACCACCTCTCATATTTCTCTCAAAGTCCATGGATATGTGTTTTCAACTCATCCCTCTGTACCCAAAAACATCAGTCACTCCTCTCTCTCTCTCTAGTAATAGTTGTAACACCAACTTCCTCCTCTCACCCACATAAAATTTCTCCTTTTGTTTCCAATTTCAACCCACCAAGATCCAAGATTTCAACCCCAATTTGACATGATTTGAACCAACCCTCTCAATCAAATAAATTTCATCCTCTTGATTTGATTTTTATTAAATGAGTTTGGCTAATTTTGATGGCAATTACCATGCATCCTCACAACCATGTGAAGAAAGCTGCAATTGAATTATGATACAAAAGAGATTTTCTTTATATTATTTGGTGGGTTTGATGAAAATGGTAAGGTAAATAGGTGATGGTACTGCTACTGTAAGGGTTGATGGTAAAGGGAGAGGAGAAGAGATGAGATGTACAATGCCGTAAAGAAAAAAAATCAGTTTTAAATCGAACAGAGGAGCTATTAACAATTTCATACTTTCTTCATTATACTTTGCAAGGAAAAAAAAATCTTGGTTATCCCTCTTCTAAAGAATAAATGAGTGGTCAAATAAACATGACAATCTAAAACCAAAAAAATTCCCATCACTAAATCGACAAATGAACAATGAAGATTGACAAAAAGGAGAAGAAAAATGAAAAAAAATAATAATAATAAACAAAATGGTGTTGTTTAGAAGCTCATCTAGTCATCTATGAAAAGCATCTTTCAATTGTTGCCTTTTCCAGTAAGAATGGCCATAGTAAATTGCTTGTGCCAATGAAAACTTATAGTACAGTTAATTGATTATTTCATTGAAGAAATTATCGAATCTAATATATAAATTGAAAATAGCTAAAAGAATAAGCGAAGGAATTTTCTTCAAAGACTTCTAGGAAGCTTTCAATCGTTTACATCCATGGGGTAAATTTTATGCAATTTTGAAAAGAGACAGAATTTTGAATTATATGGAGTAAATATATAGGAAAAGTGATGCGTACAATAAGAAAGAGTGAGAGTGAGAGTGAGAGGGGGAAGCGATTAGATTTGGTAGACGGATAAAGAAAGACGCACAAACTCTCTATTAATAAAAGGGAAAATGAGTATAATTTAACTATGAAGAAGGCTGTGGCCATAGCCATTTTGGTTATGGTAATGGCTACCTTTTTAAATTTGTTTCTTCTAAAGTTTGAAACTAGATATATAAATGGATTTATATTTCATGTAAACAACAAATGAAAATTTTGTAATAATACTAAACAGGCCCTTAGTCATACAAATCTCATATTAAAGTCATTATTATTCTATTAATTTAAAGATTGGAAAATGCTAATAGTATTTAAAGCAGTTCATATAGTGTTTATAGGTTTAGATTAAGAAACTTATGGTCAGGGAATTAAAGTTTATTAGAGTGCAAAGAGAATATTTTGATGCCTATTGGGACATACGAAAAGTAACCTAAGATTCCTGTAGCAAGCAACTTTTGAAGAAAAAGAAGGCAAGTGGAGATACAGTAGCCCCTTGCAAGTCATTCTCATAACTCCATTAATTGAAGTCCAATAAAATAATTAATTTCAGAGGTATTTATAGACTTAACAACTAATCCTCCTTCTTAGATTGGTAGAGGTAGCAAATTTTGTTCGAACCCGCCCAAGTTTGTTACAAAAACTGAAATGGCTCGAACCTATTACGGGTCAACCTGCATAATCCGTTTAGGATAATAGAGCCAAGTGATGAGCTCAAGCTCAACTTAATTAGAAAACTCAAGACTTGAAACTCAACTGGTACTCAATAGAGTTTTCATTTTGAAACTCAAGTTCAGCTTGAACAAATGCTAAAAATATTTATTAATATCAAAATAAACTCGACTGAGCTTGAATTAGTAAATAATGATATATAATATAATATATATTTGAAATTATAGAAAACCTCAATACTCAATGAGGCTCATGAGCCACTCGAGTTGAGTATTATGATAGTCAAACTCAGTTCGACTCATTACTCAAGCTACTAAAACTTGAGGATTGACTCGACTAAATTTGAGTCGAATTCAATTATTTTACGAGTCGAGTCTAACTTGACTCATTTATACTCTTAAACCTATTAACCCAATCCAAGTACAATCTGCATGACCTAAACCATAACTCAACTCATTTGATCTAAAATAGATTAATAAAAAATACAATTTCTTTTGAAAAATTTCAAACTATTTTTGAAAAATTAATGAAAAAAATATAACCTATGATAAAAAACTATTTAATCTCTGAGATTTGACCAAATTAACGAAGTAGTACCTCTTTTTTGTCAAACTAACTAATTAGTCCCTGTGTTTTGCTTTCAACAGTCATATTAGTCCTTCTGTCCATTTTTTTAAAAAATTCCATTAAAAATTATTAAAAATATATATATTTTTAATACCCATAATACCCTCATCTTATCTTCACTCTCTTTCCCAAATCCCAAATCATATAACAAATCCCATAAAATTCTTGGCCACTTTGAGAATTATATTTAATTATAAAATTATTATTATTTTTTTTTTTTGGCTAATTCCTTGTTCTTATTGAAATTTCATTTTTTTCAAGGAATTAACCAAAGAAATTCGAAATTTATATAACAAATTAAAAAAAAAAAAAAAACAAAATCGAAATCAAAGGTCACCTAATGAACGAAGACCACGAGTTGCAGGTTCTTGCTGGCGATGGTCGAGTTTTGTTGCGGTTCGCAAAAGCGGTCACTTGGCTGCTAATTCTCGCTGTTGGAGGCTCTCGAAGGCTTGAGTGCTTCAGTGATGAGCGAATGGCAGTGGTTTCATTGGCAGCGGCGGCAACGATTTTGATGATGCTAGTGCAAGGCCTCTCGATCAAAGATGGCCGATTTTTGAGGCAGCAAGTGAGGAAGGCAATGGCAGTTTCAATGATAGTGATTCCAAGTGGTAATTCCTTTGTTTTCTTGAATTTATTATTTTTTATTTCATAGCCTTAATTTGATTACTTAGTGAATCTGGCATTTTGGGCCTTGTTTGATTGTCCAAGAATGGAAAGAAAATCATGCAAAAAACAGTGTTTGCATGCATCTTAATTTTGCTTGAGGTATTTCAATTTTTTTTTTATTTTTCAATTGCTTTTTTTTTATGGTGTAACTAGAAAATTTAAACTAAAATGAGGGGTATTTTAGTCTTTTATATGCTTTTAATGGATTTTTTGACAAAAAGACTAAAGTGTTGATGAAATGAACTCAAGGACTAATTAGTTATTTTGGCAAAAAGGAGGAACAAGTTCGTTAATTTGGTCAAACCTCAATAACTAAATAGTATTTTACCCTATAACCTAAACTGACCCAACCCAACTTGCAACCCGCAAAATTTATTTAAATTTGACCCGAAATTCTTTGTGATGATCAATATGATACATAATTCGATCCACCTGCCTCCCAAAGTGACTCAACCGGACATATTTGAGACCTCTAAGCATTAGCAATCCTCAAACAAGGATAGTTCTAAACCAAAGTAAATAGTGGGGAAGGAAACGACTTTCTAAGTAATAAAATTTCCTAACTAGTAGTAGAACTTATATTAATATATGAAATAGGAAATTACACAACTTTCTAATAAAAAAAATTTACAAGATAAATCTATTTCATAATTAAGAACAAAATGAAACTAAAGCCTTGCATGCTTTTTCTTGATTGTATCATTCTTCTCGGAGTAGAGAAAATTCAACTTTGAGTTTTGAAGTATAAAAGAATGGACACCTGCAGACCTTCAAAACATCTAAAGTAGTATGAGATATCTCTAGAATTATGAAGTTAATATGTGATATAAGTTGCACTACCTCCTCTATCAAAGCTTGCTCATGTTCAATATTTTGTTTCATGGTCTCTTTATCTTCTTTCTTTAGCTTAACCTTCTTTGACTCTTTATAATCTTCCTTATCATCCATGATTTAAATATCATACACATCCAAGGATGTTTCAATTATCAAAGCCTTGATTATTTAATATGATTATCTATTGAATCTTTAGCTTTTCTTTTTCTTGAGGTAGAAAATGTGAGTAAGCATCATAAGCCTACAATGGAACCAATTTGTGGTTGAACAAAGGAAATCTACTAATGAGCTTGTGGGAACATATATTGCATTCTTTGCCACTTCAAAGAATTGCTGCCCATTTAACTCAAAAGATGGTTGGCTGCTAAAAATTTAGATGGTAAGGAAGGCGAGAGCCCTTTCAAGACCACCATATGCATCCTTCAAATAATACAACTCATTCAATTGTACCTTGTAAGCATTGATTTCAGCTTGTAATCTTTGCTTTTCAGGCCCACCCAACACCATCCGTCAAGATCAAATAGCAAGGATTTTTCATTTAAATACCAAATTGATGTCGGATAGGTTAAGCAACCAACCTACTAATTCCTAGGGGAATCTCAATTAAAATTTGATTTTGAGAGAAGAAAAAAATAAGTTGGTGATTGTTCAGGATTTGTGTATGGTAACTCAAAAAGTTATAGCAAGTAGCTTTTGAAGAAAAGGAGATTAGACATAATAGGCACCAAGCCCTTTCAAATCAAATACTTGTAACTCCATTAATCAAAGCCAAGAAAAATAGTGACGGAGAATAGAAAGACGAAACTTCAAATTCAAGGACTCGAGCTTAGATACATAAATAATTTAAACTCCATTAAAAATTCAATTTAATTTATCATAACCGTATATATACAAATATATATTAAAGGAAAACACATAAATAACTCATTCGATATTTAGTTAAAACAATAATAAAACCATATAAAATTTTTCCCAATAAATTCATATTAATTCATAAGAAATTACAAATTTACCAATTTAGCTCCAATAATATAAATATAATTCATATACACGTATATATATATATACTCAAGCTTAGAATTATGGGCTAGATTTAATATGGGATTTATTGGAGAAATTATAAAGTAATTTCAGCCCATTTAGAGTTATAATTACAGGTATGCTTATATAATGCAGCTGCTGGTCCATTACTTTAGGCATTAAGGGAAGTTTTGTAATTTCTAGCTTTGCTGGAAAATCTTCCCTATTTCTTTAGGAGTCTTTATGTTTATTTTAATGTCTTATTATTTTGGAGTCTTTGTTGGTTTAGGATGAATTTATTTATTTATAGTTTATTTTAGGAGTCCAAACTAGTTTTGAAATCTTTTACTCAAAGGACTAAAGAGTTGTTTGAGTCTATAAATACTTAAGTGTTGTAATCCTTTCAATTCAGTTTCGTTATTGAATAAAAAAACCAGCAATTATGCTATTTCGAGTTGTGTGACGCAATTCAACCCTAGGTGTGATGCCATGGGACCTTAGGTGTGATTCCTAAGGAAGTTTAGGTGTGAAGCTTAAACTATTTTCTTTAATTTTCTGTTCACAATTACTGTTCACAGCTCCAAAAACAGCCCATAACTCTTTTTCTTGCTTAGTTTTGCATCTCAACCTAAGGATTTACGTACTTCAACCTTCCGCTTATAGTTTCCCACCAATCCTAGCCTCCATATAAACCTGAAATTCACTCTTTATAACCAGCCCTCCAACCTGTCCTACGTCAAATAGCTAATTATATAGGTATTTATAGCCTTATTAATTATTGGAAATGGTACAATCCCAAATTAGGGAAATATGGGACAAAGCAAAAGAATATAATGAAAGAGGGCAAACCAGATAAAATGACTTAGGTCATTCTCTGGTTAGGCCCAATAATAAAAGAATGTCGGTGAAGACCACTTTTATAAAATTTGAAGAATATATTCTCTGGGCCCAAAAACGCAGGAATAACTAATCCTAATCCTACATCAGTAATCCTATACTAGGAAAATTCTAAATTGAAACTAATCAGGAAACAAACATATTTCTAAGTAATAAAAAAAATTCCTAAAAAATAGTAGGCCTATATTGAATAAAAAATTACATAATATTCCAAATTAGAAACCTTGACAAGATAAATCTGAATTTTCATCATAAAGAATTAGGAAATAAATAAACCAAAAAGTTTTTTCCTTGATTACATCAGTAAGCCTTAATCATGAAAGCACAAGAGGGATTGGTTGATTGCAACAATTTTATCCTTAATCACTTGGATGCCAATTAAAATGAAGGGAGTCTGAGTGAAATCAACATGTCATTGCTTCCCATCTACTCACCTGTAAGGATAGATTGACCAACCAGCCAACCAATATTTTTATGGTGGGCAAATATCAAGCAATTGATGATTTTTTTTGGTTTATATTTAAGAAAGAATATGGATCTGGAGTTAGAAAATTGAAATTAGAGCTTATTACAGTGAGAACAAAAAATAAAAAATTGGAGGCTGTTTGAGGAGCTGTCAACGGTACCCAAGGTACTGCAGCAGCAAAGTTTAAAAAAAAAATGGCAATAAAAGGAAAGAAGGAGAAGAAGTGAGAAAAATAAGCACACAGGGCTTCCAAACCACATCATAAGACCTAAAATTCTCATTATTAGAAACCTGGTAAAATAACTAATTCATAGTTGTCCGTATAGACTGAACAGTCAATTCTTCTCCTATTAGGAACTAGGAAAGTTCTAAACCTATTAATAGGAAGCAAATGACCTTAATATTCCCAATGAATGCAAAAATCCTACATTTCATAAACTTCCTAATAGAAAATTTCACAAGCAAAAATAAAAATTTTCACATTTTTTCACATTTAAAAATTAAATCAAAATAATCTCTAAAAATCTGGTTTTCCTGCAACATTGTGGTTGCCCTAGTTAGAATGGTATTCAAGTCATCTCATCAATGGTAAAGTATAGATACATATTTGATATGTAATTATGAATGCATATGTAGGACAAGGTGCTGTACTTAACTATTGTAAAAAAGTTTTAGTACAATATAAGGTACTGCACACTCATAAGAATGCCATTCAGCTTATATCATATCTGGCTTTGATGTTAAAATGCCAAGAGGACCACATATTTGACTGAAATCAACTACACAAACCCAATCTAGTTATATGCCAAGAATCAAAGTAGAAAAATAATAGTATCAACTAACATTTTCATCGAGTATCCCAAAATATAAAAATGCATAGTGTTAATTGAATTTTGATAGCAATAAAAGATTAATAGTAGAGAAAGTTTGAAGTACTAACTTGTAAAGGAGATCTTGAGATGGAGTAGTTTCATCTCTCTGGGTATCTCTATCAGTTTGAAGGTTCTCGAGCTGTTGATCAATGGCTGCAGGGAGTAAATGTGGATGGGTTTGCAATATTTGTGCCAAAAGCTGGCCAACTGGGGACTCAAACTGAAGAGGAGAGACTGGAACTGAATAATTGCTTGGATCCCCTGAGGCTCTCACAATAAAGCCTCTTTCTCGACACTTACTCATTCCAGTTCCAAGCTTTGGGATGCCAAATGACGGGCATCTCTAGAAAAGAATAGATTATGTAAGATACAGAAATATGAGAGTCAACAAAGAATAATATCAAATATTGAACATGACATTTGTGGCATGTTTATTTCACTCTAGGATTAGGAATGGAATGTAATTCTTAGAATAGGATTCCATTTTTTGCTTTGATTCACAATTAATCTAAAATTCTTTTAATCTTTCTAGATTTGAATAACTCCAATTTCTATTGAAATGATATATTTTTAAGTATAATTATTAATCAAATCAATAAATTCTATTTAATTATTTTAAAAATAAACTTGAAATAGGATTTAAAATCTCAAGCACGTTTCCATCTAGATTCTGATTTCAAGATGAACCAAACAAGCTCTACTATCAGGCTACTTTACTCTAGTGAAGAATATGATACATTTAGCTCACTCGAAGAAGCAGTTCTGTATCGTAGAAATCAGAAATTAAGTATTTTTTTTTTAAGTTACTTAAGGCCTTGTTTAGTTGCAGAAAAAGTTTTCTATTTTCATTTTCCAATTTTCTTTTCCTTTTCTCAATTTTCTAACTTTTCATTTTCCAAATTAGAATTTGGAGAGCATCTAAAAATTCATTGATGTAAGAAACCAACATGCACATTTCTAAAACTACTATATATCTAACCATTGCTCTTTTATTAGTAATAAGTGATCGATGAATTTATCTCAAATCAAGAGTAGTTCAATCCATATTGATTTCTTTTATTATAAAATGGAAGCAAGTTTTACAACAATCAACTTAGGAGAATCATTCCCTTAAACAACCTTCAAATTCAACCTACAGTAGCACACTACTTCAGATAAATTATACTGCAAACAATTTTCCTTTTAACACCACAAATTCTCGAAAATACATAGAAGACAATTGGCTATCGGACCCATATTCGTTTACTGGAGTATATACTAATACACTATAAATGGTCCAATATATGCAAAATTTATGCTCCTAATAATATCAAACCAACAGTGGCCCATGATAGAAATTAAAAAGAATTAAAGTTGCCAACAAACCCATAAAAGAAACAATCAAAATCAATCGTGCTATTACATACAAACATAAAATCCAAAAATGAAAAGGGGACTAATAAAACAAAGAATAAAAAACCTGAAACAGAGGTTATGGTGGAGTGGAGAAGAGAAACAGAGGTATTAACAAAGAGAGTGTCACCAGAGACGAGAAATCGAATGACCCAATTGGCTATCTGGAAAAAAAAATTCCAGCTATAATCCAAAGGAGTTCTGAGAGCTTATTAAATAGTATCTCAAACAAAACCGACACGAACCACAGAATCAGAGTGGCCAAAAAGAAGGCGCCAGCCCTGTTGTCGTTTCGATTGAGACTGGTTCTTGTTCTAGCCATTTGAAAAGTCTATTTCTGCCCAATACACAGAGAGAGAATTTGTAAAATTGGAGGTTTTACATGGCGGTGGTTGAGCTTTATTGATTACTCTGTTCGTTGGTAGTTGTCAAATTGAAGGAGGAGAGAATTTGACATATCTAAAGAATAGGGAAAAAAAAAAAAAAAAAAGCAAGGACTCAGGTTTTAAAAAAAAAAGTGATGTTGCCCAACAATGTGGCGCCATAAACAATATAGCCAAAAGGGTTACCGTGTTTTCTAAATTGGGAAAACATATTTTTTGTGTTCTCTATACAATAATTATAATTTGGAAAATTCTGAAAATAAGTTTTTAGTTTTCTAAATTGAAAAATATTACAACTGAACACCCAATTCTATTTTCTAGTTTTCTTGGAGTATTTCACTGGAAAACTAGCCTTGTTTTCCACAACTAAACAGGCCCTTAGTTTCGCTTTTCTGAAAACTTCTTGCAGGCAAACCAAAGCATAGACTAATGTTAAGTGCATATGCAACCTTAGTGATTATCCCAGGTTCAAATTCCCTTTCCCCCAATCCTAAAAAAAAAAAAAAAAGGATTAATCTGAACAGGCCCAACACAGAAGTAATTATTTGTTTACAACTTGTGATGTCAACAAAACAAAATAGAAGGAACTATTAAAAAGTTTAAAAAAAAAAAACTCAAATTGCCAATCCCCTGTTGAATGAGTTACTACATAAAAATCACAAAAGAGAGAAAATAAAGAAATAAAGAAACACTTATTTAAAAATGCATATTCAATTAAAAGAAAACAACGCATCTAAAAAGAAAAACAATATCAGGGGATAAATCGCCAAAAATATATATATATAATAAATTAAATCATGCTTTGAAACTTGGCAAGAGAGAGAGAAATACTTTGAAAGTGGAAGAAGAGAGAAAGTGTTGCCTAAATTCAGGACACCTGAGACCTCCCGTTGATGGAATAGCAACCAAAACCTCGCTTATTGCTCCTGTTATCTGCATTTCTCTTTTTTTTATTTTTTTTTATATATAATTTTCTATTTCTCACTCTCTCGAGTTCTCAAAATATCTAACAAAAGGACTGAGGGAGAAGAGAGGCAGAACAGAGACGATTGAATTCAAGGCGTTGTTGAAGCACTTCTACTCCGGTTTATATATATATATTTTAAGACATTAGAATCTGATTTTGAGATGCTTCCGTCATCATCATCCAATTCATTTTTCTTTATATTTTCAAAAATATTTTCTCTCTCCATTTGCCATGCCCCTAGTAATAATAAGTGCATAGTAAAATAATAATAATAATAATAATAAGGCATCTCCCACCCATATAACCAAAATGTAATAACTTTTACACTAAAATCTAGTAATTTTTACACCAAATTAATATAACTATAGCAAATTTATTTTCGACCATCTAGTTAATTTCACCCATCGTCCTCTAACATTTCACTAATGCATTTTATCGTCCTCCATTTAAAAAACGTCTCACAAATATCATTAAACTATATGAAAGTGTATTCAGATGGTCTTCCGTCTAATTTATATCAAAACAACTAACGACAAGCTTACGTGGCAAGTTAGTTAAGCATTTTTTTTTTAATTTTTTATGCCACATTAGCCCTCGCGTACTTCTTCCTTCTTCTTTCCTATCTTCTCGCGTGAACCACTACTACTTTGCTTTTCTGAAATGGAACCTCCATGAATAAGCTTGAGAACTCCTTTATGTATTCGAACCCCCAACACATTAATATGAAAACCCCAAGAATCAATTCGGACTCAACCTCTAAGGAAGGCTAGAAAACATATTACTTAGATAAATTGATCAAGAATTAGAATAAAGAAAACTTAGTTTCTAAACTCCAATTTCGAAACACTCCACAAGAAGATGATCAATCTACTTGAATGTTTCTTTAAGCATGTATTCTACGCAAGAACACAAAGATAA
>CATKHJ010467623.1:0-28190 GCA_949750685.1 Vernicia montana
AATATCAAAGTGTATATATATATATATATATATATATATATATATATATATATATATATATATATATATATATATATATATTGCAACTACTAATTTAAAAATGAAAATTTATAATTAATAAAATTAAATTTTACTTATACATTATTGAATTTCTTTAAATGTGTTGCTAATTCAATATCAATGTGTGTGTGTATATATATATATATATAAAAACACATATTTTAATATTGAATTAACAATACATTTAAGAAAATTCAATGTGTGTGTGTGTCTGTATATATATATATATATAAACCCTTTAAATCGGTTTTAGTTTCGGTTCTTCGGTTCGGGATGGATCGGTACGGTTCTCGGTATGGATAACTACTAATCTCCAGAACCGTACCAAAAAAAAAAATCGAGACGGTTCGGTTCGGAGAAAGTTAAACGGTCAACGGATATTTTTCAGTTCTGAATATTATCGGTTCGGATTTTCGGTACGGTTCGGTATCTCCGAGTCCCGTGCTCAGCCCTACGTGTACCTAGCCATTTTGTTGCATGAAGGTCATTAATTACCCTACTAAGCATTTGATTAAGAGTAGCTAACATTTGTATTAAAAATTAAAATCTGTTTAGTTAATATAAGTGCAACATTCCATCATTAGTCAATAAGTACCTATATAGATATAATGATTAAATTAAAGTGTTTGATGACAACATTCATTTTATTTAATATTTTTTTTGTTAGCATTTTTCATATGTGAAAACTGAAAAGGACACTCAATCCATGATAGATATATAAAATATTATTGTAACCAAACATTTTAAAATTTCATCTTTAACTACTAATAATAAGTCAATTTTCCCCATCAACAAAACTGAACTAATAAAATTAGTCAAGTATTAACTTCAAAAAGTTCTTTCATTTATTTATTCTTGATGATCGAGGAATAAATTTATTAATTTTTAAGGAAAGACTATATTCTAATTATAGACTTTATCACTTTATTTAGATTTATTTAATATTTAAAAATTTTAATACTGATAATATTTGAATTTTTCTTTTTTTTTATAAATTTGGAGTATGATTAAAACTCAAATTTTCAAGATTTTTTTAGTTATGGAGACAATTCAAATACTGATGATAAAGCTTGAATTTGACTTTCATTTGGTGGAAATTGTCTTTCAATAAAACATATTGTTAGGATAGTAAAAGATAATTCAATAATGAACTAGAAATTATAGAAAATCTTTTTCATATTTTTGCATCATCCAAATTATTATTAGGACAAGCATACTCATCCCCCAGCCTGTTATCCTTTTGCCCATTTAAGATTTTATTTTCAAAATCCTCATGATTTGTGGGTGTGAAGGGACTAATTTTGAAGGAAAGAAAGAAAGAATAAGAATATATTTTAGTTGAATCCATAAACAAAAGAAAAAAAAAAAACAACTCAATATTTTATTCTATTTTATTTAGTCATATACAATTCATAATGAAGAAGGGAAAGGTGTATATGCATGAATGGAAGGAAGGTAAAGCATGCCACACAAAGGATGACCCTAATAGAGAGAAAGTTGATGACTGGTCCTTATCAAATTGGTTTGGCTAGGAGACAAACCTAATAGGTCTGGTTTGTCATCTTTATATCCCTGGCCCATTTGGTCCAACCATAGGGCTAGTATTTGTCACCCACCACATTTTTTTTTTCTCACATATCTTCAAGACTTCCAACTCCATTTTCTTCCCTATATAAAGGACTTAAAAACTCCCAATTCCATAACCCAATTCAAACCATAACTCTAAACTTTTATTTCAGTCTTTGTACCCACTAAAACTAAAATCTTACACTAGTTCTATGGCAGCTGCAAGTGCATTCTCAATGAGGAACATGAAGGTAAGGTCATGGCAGAGATGTTCAAAGCAAGTTAGAGAGCAAAGAACAAGACTTTATATCATTTGGAGATGTACAGTTATGCTTCTTTGTTGGCATGACTAGAAAAAATCCCTTAAATTTGTTGATGGGTCAAGCATGAATCAGACAATGGAGGCTTGATTAGTGTCAATCTATGGGATTTAATCCTAAAGTTACTAACTTTATTACAGGAATTGAAGCATTGATGCTTAAAATTATGGTTGGATATGGATTAGTGTGTATATTTGATGAAAACCCATTGGAGTAGTCTCTTTGTATCTTGCAGAAGCTAAAGAAATTATTAGGTTTTTAGAAGCAGAGAAATGTTTTGTTTATTTATGTGTGAAATACATGTAATATAAAAAAACATAACTGATGATTGGATGATTTTGTCAATTTTTTAGATCCATTCTCTGTAAACAGATCTCTTTCAGCTCTGTTTTGAGGTTTCTTTAAATTACCCATTAACTTCAGGCTCTAATGAGAGTCTCAGACTCTCACCTGACTCTTGTAAAAGCAGGATCTGCCGGCTTTCAAACATTATAATTAGTGAAATATACAACTTTTGAACAAAGTCTTGGCTTGGACCAATTTTCAGGAATTTTAGACTTAATGGAGATTCAATTACAGAGTGAAAGCTTAATTAGATATTTCAAGAAATGAATTCCTGATTCTTTTGACGATCTTTCGACCACAGTTTCTCGGGCTCGGACATTGATTTGGTCAGTTTTGGGAGAAATTGTTAAATAGATTCAATTTATCAAGTTTTTTTTTTTTTGCCAAAGAATTTATCAAGTTATTAATGGACTAATCTAAATGAGATGAAATATTAATAAAGTTTGAATGTGTATGATCAAATCAAAGTTTTCTTGAAACCCATATATCTGTTTTCAATTTTGAAAGAAGAATCATCATTCAACTTTTATTGAACAACATTTAAAATTTCGATTATATTCAGCTTGTGCAATTGTGCAATTTTTGCAACAAATTCTTCATAAGTGTGTTCCTACTTCATACAATGATTTGACCCTTTTTTTTTTTTTCCCCCAAAGAAGATAGTTGGCTATCATTAATAAAGGCATAAAACTCAAGTTAGTACATCAATTAAAGCACATAGGGAAGGTTTAGTAAATACAATTATACATTTAACTGGATTGAAAGTCCAACAACAACTACCCATTTTAGGATTTGAACTAATGGGTTTAAAGCTCAATACAAACACAACCCTAGTTGTGAGGAATGTCCACAATTGTTCCTGGTAACCCTGTTTGCTTCCAGAACTCTCCACCGACACAGAAGTCATTACCACCGCTTTAGGTCGGAAGTGCAAGATTACTTCTACTAGAAGGGAAATTGTGGCTGAACTATCCCCTAAAATAGAGCACCAACAAGCTTTGAAAAATGCTTTTTCTTGTGTTAACATACTTGAGACAAATGTCTTTTGACAAAACCCACAAACCCTCCAATAGAATGCCAACACCTCAAGGATTTGGGATCTATGTCAAGGGCTAAAGGACATGAATCAACAAGCAAAGACAAAGAGTAAGAGCACCAATCGCGTAATCCTTGAGCCAATTTAGTCAACCCTTCCTCCTTCCAGCTACCATCGCACCTAAGCTCAGCAAAGATGATAGTGGTCTAGCGGAAAAACCGGACAGAGTTGCTGCAGAAAAAGCCCTAAAAAGAAGACGTCAAATCTAATCTGGCTGGGCAATAAAAAACGACAATCCTAGAGGAAAAATGAAGTAAATAACTAGAAATAGATAATAAAACGCAACTAAAAACGAAGAAAATGAAGGGATTTCCCAGCCAGTGGCCTAAGCCACCTGTAGTTAATCTAGAGCAAAACTATAAACGGTGCAAGAAACTTTACAAAGAAAAAGAGATAGAACTGAAAGTTAACTTAACTTTCCCATAGTAAAAGGAAGTGGATATGATTTGACCTTTGATATGCTTAAGAATAAGATATTAATTTTACATGGGTTACCTTACAAAATTTAAGAGGTATTCAATAATAATTTTTAAAGATTTTAAAAAACTATAGAAATCAGGGGATATTCAATTACAACTTTTATAAAGTCTATAAAAGTTAACTAGTATTCAAAAAGTTATTGACTTTTATAAATAATAGACATTTGTATACTTTCATTGAATTTTTATGTATGATATGAATAAAAAATTTTCACAATTCTCGTTTACCTCCCCTCAATATTTCAGTCGATTTTTTTTTGAAACTACATACAAAAAATAAAATAAAATATTTCACTACCTTCAAAAAAGAAAAAAAAAAACTAAAAACACACAACATATAAACCTACAGTTAATAGAAATATGTTAACGGGTGGGTGCCTAAATACAGTTAATAGTTTATATAAATATAATTTTTAAAAAGTTTTTTTTTTCCTTCTTTTAAATAGAATATGTAATTTATATACATAAAAAATTATATAGAATTATCATATAAATTTTAAATTAATTATTTAATTGACTAATCATATACAATGTGTTTGTTTTTTTTATCATTATTTAATGTGGCTTTATTTTTTTATAGTTGCAATAAAATATTTGTTTCATTGTAAACCTCATATGTTAATTTTTGTTATTTGAGTTTTTTAATGTCAATAATATTTTATATAACATTAAGAAGTTAAAATAATCCAAAAATAAGAATTATTATAATGTGATATATAAACACATATTCAGATAACGCAATCAAGCAACAAATTTTCTAGTATCTATGACTTTAAGTCATGCTCGATGGGTGAATATTTGGAATAATCATTTTGATAGGATTTTGTCTATTTGACAAAGTGACAAAGTAGTTATTGTGTTTGTCTATTTGACAAAGTGACAAAGTAGTTATTGTGCAAGAGTTTCTATGCATATGATAGTTAATGCCAGTTGAGTGTTCTTGTATTTTTCTGAATATTCCTCTTCATTTGTAACTAAAAAAAAAAAACAATCTTATTAATTACTCTCTCTGTCTCGAAAAGGTTGTCCACTATTCATTTTTAGAATATCCCAAAATATTTGTCAACTCTAAAAATAGATATAGGTATTTGTCCATTTTATCCTTATTAATTGAAAAGTGTAGTAGTTGTTTATTTTCAAAATTAATAAAAAAAAAAAGTAATAATAAATGAGTATAAATAATGATATAAGTGAAAAAATATAATAAAATTTATAAGTTGGCAAGCAATAAATAATGTTTTCTTAAACTGTATGAGAAAAAAAATAAACAATATTTTTTTAACGGAGAGAGTAATTATTTAACAATCTTATTTAATAAAATAGATATTAGAAATTAATGAAAGTCTATTAATATTCATAAATGTATATAAAAAAAATTTAAAATAAAATTTTTATAAATTATTTATAATTTTATAAATTTCGTATAAATTATTAAAAATTTATAAACTTTACAAAAGTCATTTACTTAATAAAAAATTTATAAAAATTATAATTGAATACACTCTCCAACGTTGGAAATAAGGGCTTACTTTTATTTGATCCTAATTGACTTAATCATGAACCCATTTAGGCCGCTGTAAAATTTATCAGGTTTCAAAAAAAAAAAAAAAAAAAAAAAAAATTTATCTTTTTAAGGTTCAATCATGTCCGAACCCAAAATTAGTTTGAATTTTTATGTCGGATAAGGTTTGACCCAAAATTTATTATAAAGGATAAAATACAAAAAATTCTCTCAAACATTCAAAAAGAGCAAATATAACCCTCAATTTTTTTAGAACCAAAAACTTACAAAATGATTTATTTAAACCAATTAAGCTCCTCTGTTAGGTTAAGCTATAAATTCACAACGCTAGATTATGAATTATCAATGATGATCTAACACGTAAACATATTAATTATAATATATATCTCATAATTCAGGTAGTTAATTTTCATATTCATCTTATGAATTAATTACTATTTAACATGAAAAATCATAATTAAATAATTCATAATCTGACGACGTAGTGGACTAAATCCACCTAAAATTTTCTCCATAAACAAAAGACAAGGCTTAACACCCATTAATCATGCTGACCTGGACATGAATACCAACGCTAAATTTAGTTATATTAATCCTCTCTTTTTCCCTTTAAAAATAATTTATTCTCTCTCTCTCATTGTATTTCTGCTCTCGCTCTCTCTTGTTCTCCTGTAACCCAAATTGCTTTTGAATTTAATTTAAAAATAATTTTAGGAATGCAACAATCTGGGAATAAGCAGTTGAAGAACAATAGTCTTGTACTAGTTGGTCCACCACCAACGCTAAATTCAGTTATATAAGCTTTCTTTTACTAGTTTTCTTGTTCTTTTCATATACATCCAATTCCAAAATTGCAAAACCCAAGATATCCATATTTGTTCTCCTTCTTCTTGTGGCAATCTCGATAATATAAGCTACCCTTTTCGATTAAAAGGCGACCCAGAAAACTGCAGCTATCCATCATATGAATTTTCTTGCGATAACAATCAAACAGTTCTCTACTTGTATTCTGGAAAATACCATGTTCAAGCTATCAATTACAACATTCCACACTTAGAATCATTGATTTTGTGGTTAAAAACGATAATTGTTATTCTCTTCCCCAAAATTCTTTGATCGGAGCCAATTTCAGCTTTATGGATCCATTTACCTGGAATTCACCTAGGTGGGATATTGATTTCAAAGAACCGAAGATTATTGTGTTCTTCAATTGTTCAAGTATAGTGAATTCTCTTCTGCAAAACATGTATTACTCCAAAAATTATTACTCCCCTTAATCACTCAATACATAGACGATTACCCATTTAATATTTAACAATTTCATCAACTGGGTACCTGCAAATCGATTTTTTCTCTCTCTAAAATTCAAAAAATTTCTCTCTGCAGTTCTCCATTATTTCACCAATCGATCCACTTTATTCACTTCCCCAAATCCTAACTTTCTCTCTCTCTCTAAAATCCTTGACCTATTCGTTCTTAATTACAAGATCCAATTACTGATTGTTCTTCTTTCTAATCAAACTAGTTTGAATCTGCTTCGCCACCATTTTCACTCTCCTCGGTTTCGCCATATATGTAATAGAGTTAATTAACGGCTTTGGACGAAGATGAATTGGGGTCGTTGATGTTAGGGACCAAATTGGACATGGATTGGAGTGGATGGTGGTGATTGGAGATGAATTGCGTTGAGAAGAGAAGAGAGCCTGGTGTGGGTATAGAAGGTGAAGGTGAACCTGGAGCATTGCTGTACTGTAGAGAATCTTCTTTCTTAGTTGTTTGGGTGTTTTGCTATTGATGATTTTTATGTCTTAGCTTTATATCAAATTATTCATCCTCCAACAAACTCTTTATTTATTCTTTCACTGTATTCTTTTCAAAAGCGAATTTTTCTCTTTTTAAATTTAAAGTGAAAAATTAGCTTACTATTTAATATTTTAATATTTTTTCTTCTTCTTTTTTTATTTTTTAAATTAGTATTATTATTAATCAAAAATTTATTATTATTAAATTACAATATTATTATTAAAATATTATTTTATAATATTTTAAATTAGATTACTTTTTTTAGTAATAAAAATTGTGTAAAGTAAAAGAAATAAAATTATAGTATAATAATAATAATAGTTTGTCATAATATTTTATATCAGGTTATATTTTTTTTAGTAGTAAAAATTTTATATAGAATAAAAGAAATGACATTGCAATAATAATAATATTTTGTTTTAATATTTTTAAAAAGATTATTTTTTTTTAGCCGCAAAAAATTTATATAGAGTAAAAGAAATAAAATTATAAATTTATGTATAAAGAAATTGAATTGTGAATTTATTAATAAAAAATAAAATAAAGAGTGTTATTGGAGTATGTACATTTTTCAAGATAAGTTAAAATAAAAAAATTAAATTGTTTATAATATAATAGAGAGTAAAATAAGGATAATTGTTGGGAATGCTCTTACAAAAATATCCATCTAACAGGGCTTTATTAGTTTAGCCTTTACCACATCACCTATCCAAACGTAATATATTTTGCCGTTAATCTCCGTCTACCGTCTATTAAGGTATTTATATGACCAAAATAACATAATTTGCAAATTAATTATTTCAAAACATGATAGACCTTTTTTTTATATCTTATCTCTTATTATAAAGTTTGAATTTTTACATCAGATAAGGTTTTGACAAAAAAATTAGAATATCACCCTGTTAAATTTTCCCATTCCCAATACTAAAAAAAAGTATTATAAATATGTTAATATTATTTATTATATTATCTATTTCAGAATTATATATATTTTCTAACATGTAATATAATTTCCCGAATTATTATGTATTTATATTTACGAACGTATGCAGTAGTATCAAATGCAAATATTAAATATATTTTATTTCCAACTTTTAAGAAATATCAAATGAAAATATTGTCTAGATTTTTACTTGTTCTTTGAAATTCAATTTATAACAAATTAGTTCGCAAATCAAATGGTATATATAATGACGCATGACACAAGAACGGGGAATCAATACGCAAATAACAATAACCACGACTTAATATATATACCCACGAATTTGTTCACAATATTTATTTGATCAGTTATTTAGCAATATAAGAGTAAAATCCAACAATAGAGAGTAACTAACTATATCTGTAGCTGCAAAACTCGGCCAATAGCTATAACCTATAGAATGCAAAATCAAAATCACCACCATGATGGAACCCATTTAGAAATTGTCTTTCTTCATCCAATCAATTACAGACCAGTTCTCAGCTTTTATATTTCTGCATCATTTTCAAAGAAATCCCATCCCTCATCCAAAAGTTCTTTCCGATTATTTCTCTCCTCTTCAAGTGGGCTCTTAGGTGAATGGCCATGGTTATTCCTCCCATCTTCATGTTGGCTCTTAGGTGAATGACTATGAATAGAAGATACGGGGCTTCTCTCTTTTGGGCTCTTAGAAATATCCATTGGCTCAGCAACTACATCTGACACAATGCTTTTAAGAGATGAGCCTGACGAGGCTAAGATGCAACTAGTTTGGCTCGAGGAAATAGATTTGCACAATGGAACACGCTCGTCAAATTTCTCTTTCAGCAATCTCACATCTTGACAAATAACAGATATTTCTCCTCTGCAAAGACAAGGACAAAAAATAATTTATACATAGTGATTATCAACTCTGAATTTGCAAACACAACTATAGTGACAATTTATACATACTGAGGAATAAAAAGCTTAATATAAATTTGCCAGAAACTACAAGAACTTTACATGCCACTATTCTAGTATAGGATCATCTTTAGTTTAAAAAGATAAAAAGTGGTCCAATCCAAAGACCCAGCTACAATAGGATCATCATAGATGTGAAAAGGAACCACATAATGCAAATTCACAACTTAAATGGTAAGTTAAGAAAAGACTTACTGTAATGTATCAACAACACAACCTCGGTCCATAAGAAACTCGCGCAGCTACAACAAAGCAAAATTAGAAGGATTAATTAAATCATTATTTTACCTAGTTGAGATCTCATAACAATAGTTATTAGTTATTACACTGTACCAACTAGTTACTACCTTGGAATTCTCCTCTGCCTCCTGTTGTAAGATCTTGGACTCCTGCACCACCTTCTCCATAATGGCTTCTTGTTCAGCAAGAGCATTTCGTGCAGCTTCTTCCTTTTCCATCTTCTGTTTCTCAGCAGCTTTCCTTAGCTCCTCTGCTGCAGCAAGCCGAGCCTCTAGAGTTTGATGCATCTGTATAAACATGAATTTACATACAATGAAAATAATCCTTAGCATTTAAGTATAATAACAGTAATCCTTGTATTGGATCAGAACAGAAAAAAATGGGTTCACACAATTTTAAGTAGTTGCTGATGCAAACTCATATCTCCATTTGTTTCATCCAAAATTTAATAGAAGACAGAAAACAAAATCATTTCATTGCACACCATAGATCAGATCACAGATCTTCCAAGAAAGATCTCCAACTTTTTAACCATTGGTGTATTGAGAAGGAAAACAAGCAGCTTGATTATAAGGAATACCTCATCAAGGATTGCAAGAGCATTATCTCTTTCATCAGATAAACCGAGTAGCCGACCCTGCAACTCCCTCACTTCAGTGGCTAGAATTGCCCTCTCACCATAAACTTCCCCAGCATGCTGCAGAAGCAATGAAAAAGCTCAACATTTATTATCATCTCCTAAAGAAACATGCAATGAAGAAATATAATATCATAATCTATGATCAGTGGTTAAATTCATTATACAGCTGTACTACCATGTCATTTGCCTCCTTCGCATGTATCAGCATTCGCTTAAGTTCCTCCACCTTTGCTAAAATATCCAAACCTGCACTAGCAGCTTCCTCTTTGGTTTGCTCTGCACCCTTCTCTTGAAACTCAACTTGTCTCATCATGTTCATAACTGACTCCATTGCTAAAAACAAAGTTTTCTGCATCACCAATCAACAAAGGTTAAGCAAAGAAAGAAACACTCCTCTGTTCTTGAACCTAATGAGTTGTATTGCTGGATAGCAAACCAATCCATGCATTAAATTGCTTTAAATTAGCACAACATATCACACAAATATTCCCAAGTGACAGTTGCTATTTGAGACCCCAAGCTAGCTTGAAATACCTTATTGTTTTTAGCAGCTTCAACAATGTCTTCAAGAAAATCCATTCTTATGTCTTCATTGGACTTCAAGATCTGACAACTATCAATGGGGGTGGCAGATATTTCTGATTGAAGATCATCTTCAGCAACATGTAAAGTCTCTCCAATGACACAATTTTTTTGTTCCAAATTAGTGATATCCAAACAGGACTCTACTTGAGGGCTCTTTCCACATAGAGGTTTCTCCAAATCATCAGGCGAGGGGCCATCAAATTCTTTCCACTCACTATGATGATGCCCAGTCAAGATGCCATCTGAAGTACTGTTTTCCTGTGTCATACTAGATGATACGAATTGGGAAGTTTGCTCATGCCCAACATTGATACTGAAGTTTTCCTGTGTCAAACTAGTTGTTATGAATTGGGAAGTTTGCTCATGCCCAACACTGATATTAATATCTTGGCATTTGCCCAATGTATCTGGCACCTCAGTTTCAGCGGTAGCAGATGGTTGACTGCAATCAGTATTTTCTTCATATGATAAAGCATTTGACATGATTTTGAAAGTCTGACTTGCAGGAGACTGGACATTGTCTTCTTGACGTTCAGGCCTCACCAACAATATTAATTCCTCAGTTTCAATATTTCTTAGGGATGGATTAGTGTCGACGTCTGTATCTGTAGTTGGATTCAGTGCCTTTTCTTGATGAGCTGAATCAGTATGGTGGACAACAATCCTAAGATCGCTTGTAGAGGCATTTTCTTTGGCTATTAACCTTGATTCCAAAGAAGAGGCTGCAGTTTTTACTAAACAACCTCCTTCGTGACACATCACTGATTTTGTCTGTTCCCTGTGTTCAGCTGCACATATTAAGTCAATAGAATGAATGCATTAGCCCTAGGAACCCGTTAAGATACATGCATATAACACACTTCTCATTGCCTACAATTACAAACAGATCAAATGAAGGAATCATGAAAAAAAGAAAATATCATGATCTTAATTTGAATCATGCAAGTAACATATCCTTCTAATTTGAGCTATATTACCTCTTTCATCTGAGCGGTGACTTGGACTGCAGTCCTCAAAGTGAGAACTATCAACCATGGACTGTCGTGAAAGACGAGGAAGGAACTCTGAAAGAACAAATTCAGCAGCTGCATCAGCATCTTTGGGGTGCTCAATAGCAGCAGACCTTAAAATGCGCAAGTCAACCTACGGACAGAGATGGCTTTGCTCAGAAATAAGAACTAAAAGGACAGAGGTTAAAATTGACAAATAATCACAGATTCCATTAATTTAAAATCTTATCACAAAAACAAGGGGTTAATTGGCCAACAAATCCAAATCTTCTTTCCTAATTTGCAACCTGTACCCAGTACTTGAAAATAGTAACTTTTAGCTTATGCTTTGGTTATTAGTTGCAACGTGCAATTAAAGCCAATTTACTTAAAAACAATATGGTTAAATGTAAATCAAATGTCAAAAGGGGAGAATTAAGTATTACATATTTCTAAATAAAAATTGATCATGCTTATGCTCAAATAAAAAAAATTTGATCATGCTTGCATATAATTTTTAACAATGGAGCCTATAACAAAAACATCCCAAAAAATTATTGGGTGAATAAAAAAAATAATCTTCATATGATTTCTGATATATAAAAAAACAAAGAGAAATTCTCATGGACAAGACACAACTGTAAAACATTAGGAGGAATAACCAAACGTGTGTCAAAGTTAATGGGAATAGAGTTCTTGATCAGGCATATCAAGGTTTGAATTCTGCATATCCTATTTAGTGATAACTACAACGTATTCATTCCAACGAAAGTAACACACAGACGAAAAATAATCGTAATTAAGTAATTAAGCATACATGAAGTTATGAGGTAAGACAGGCACCTGTGGGAACAGTTCCAATAAACTTTGATAAACTTTTTTGAAACCCATATTTGACGGCCACTAATCTGCATAATTCAAAATCGCAAATTAGGCAATTACAGAAATAATCCCAGATTTGAATAAATTAAAAATCAATAATCTCAATAGCGATAATTAATTAACAAAGATAAAATAAAATTAGAATAAAAGAGACTGCTTCATTGCTAAAGGAATTATACTGCGAAATAAAAGGAACAAAAAATCTAAAATTTTTAGGTTTTCCTCGCTCGAAACTGAGATCAATTTCAAGACACAATAATTATACATATTAAAAAAATTTATAAAAAAAAAAAAAACAGTGCTGGATTGCCTTTTCTTTTCCTTATCATGATTCTCTCCGTAAAAAAAAAAAAAAGAATTTTCTAAGTAAACAAACAGAAGCACTCACGTACCTGAGAGTGTGTTTACGTGCGTAAAAATGGCGAAAGGAGGCCAAAGAATAAATTTATTCCGAGGAGAGAGAAGGGTATTTGTAGTGTTGTTTTTCGGGAAATTGAGTCGGCAGAGACGAGGAGACTTGAGCACCTGAGCAACTATACTAAGGAATTGGATAGAATCGTAATATTGGGGGATGAGTAAGGGGTATTTAAGTCAAAGAAAATGATCATAAATAATAAATTATTGGTTTTTTAAAGATAATAATAAATTATTTTTTTTTAAATAAATAATAAATTATTGTTAAAACTATAATTCGTTATGAAAAAAAAAATAATAATAATAATAATTTTTTTTAAAATATAAATTATACTCCCTCCGTCGTTAATTGATAATTCATCTTTTTATTTTTATTTGTTCCCAATTATAGTTTAATTTTCTTTTTAAGAATATGACTAATTTTTTATTTTACTAATATGCTCTTATTTATATTTTTTTGTTATCAACAATCATAAATTATAAGAGCACATTATTTGATAATTTTTCAACAATAAATTTAAGACTATCAATTTTTGACTAATAAATAGAAGATAATTTGTTCCATATTTGTTTTTGCATCAAATAAATCATTCACATTAACAACGAATTACTAACTGTATTTATTTTTTATAAAAAAAGTAATTTCATTTATTTAGTCAATTACTTTTAATTAGTCAAATTAATTGAGGATTCAAATAATTATTTTCAAAAAAAATTAATTAATGATTAAATAAGAGCATATTAGACAAAATATAAATAAAATTTAATATTTTAATTAAATTAACTAGTTTTTCTTAATCTGTGTGAAAAGATAATATGAACTATCAATTATGGACGAAATGAATAATAAATTTTAGCTAATATTGAATAATTAAGAATTATTAATATGTTTTCCTAAAAATAATCATTATATGATCAGTTTTAATTATTTTAGTGAATTGAGCAATATTAATTTTTTTCATCTTACTAATCTATCAAAATAAAAGATAATAACTTAATATAAAATTATTTCATGAACCATATATACTAATAAGAATTTTAACATATATCAATCAACTAATTGATATAATAATTCATAAATTAAATCAACTAATTAAAGTAACATATTAAAAATATTGAATGAAAAATTTTTGTACCATTACATCAGCAATTCACCACCATAAATATGCTATAATTATGTGTGTTTAAATTTTTGTATTAAATTATTTAAATTCTTGTATAATAAAATAATTTAAGTTTTTTTTTTTTTTCCTTCAGCATTTAACATATAGGTTCGTATAATTTAAAGTAATTATTAATAATAAAACAAACTTGAGTTTTATTCGTACAGATTTATAAGTAATTCTTTTAATAATACCATAATAATAAAAATTAATATGGAAATTTTTAAATTTTAACTAATTTTTCAATCTTATAAAATTTTAATTTAATCTTATGATATTGGTAATTTTCTTAATAAATTTTAATAAAATATAAATATATTATATAGTTTGATTTAGAATATATATTTAAATATAAAATTTCTATCTACTATTTCTATTTATAATTAAACAAGCATACAAAATAAATATATATGCACTTACTTTTACTTTTTAATAATAATATTTTTTTATGAAAAATGGCTATATTGAACTTATATTTATTCCACAAGATTTTCATAAAAGTTAGTTGAGAAATTTTTTTAAATAGAGTTAAAAAAATTAATCGATCAATTGTAGTTAAATTATTTAAACAAATTACAAAGAACTTTATAAATTTGTTAATATATATATATATATTTGTCATATAAAAAATTCAACAAACTTTTAAATTTCGATAAATAATGTAAAAGTTTGATGGATGAGTTATTTTTATAAAAATTTATAAAAAAAAATATAAATCCTATTATAAGAATAATTATTATTATGAATAACTATGCACTGATAACACTGATTATTAAAAAAAGTGAAATATAAGACACAACATATAATATTTATAAATTATTGATTTGAAATCTTATTAATCTTATAGAATTTATAAAATTGAAATCTTAGAATTATTAATTTGAAATATTGATGAATTTTATATATGAGTAAATAAATTATAATTATTTTATAATAAGTAAATATATTTAACTATTTAAATAAAATTAATTGTATAAATAGAAAAAATTTTAGTAAAATAATTTAAGAATTAATAATAATAATTAAAAGCATATTTATCTAAGGGCGTTGTTTTCTTTCCTCGTACATTTATATATTTATATATATATATATTATAGATTATAGATTATAGATATGGATTGGGGGCGCTGCATGGCGTAGGTTTACTCCGTATTATTGGGAGATGAGACGCGACTGTTTACACGATCAGATTTCATTTTGGTAATTTTCTTATGTGTGGTTTCTACGAAACTTCCTAAATGCTTATTAATATGTTATAAGTATTAAATAATAATAAAAAAAAAAAAAATAAAAAAAACTCAATTCAAGGTTCTAGACTCGTATTTCACCCCTGCCAGTTAAAATCAGTATTGAAAAAATCGGATCGGACTTATTAAATCGAAAATTGTTCATTAATTCGGTTTTAAAATCATAAAAAATCAAATAAATTATGAATCGAAAAAAATCGGTTCGAATAAAAAAAACCTAGAAAAATCGGTGACCGATCGAACTAAAATTTTTTGAAAAAAACACAGTTTTGAACAAAAAAATTAAAAAAAAAAAAGAAAAAAGAAAATTACAGATAAATTAAATTGAACCGGTCAGACCGACCAAACCGTAAACCGACAAAAAAATCGATTTAACTTTCAGTCCAATTTTAACAACATTGATTAAAATATAAGTTTCATTTTCATTTCGTTTCAATAATGTCACCTATTTAGCAAAAAAAAAAAAAAAGATATGTCACCAACACAGCCGACATGGTATAGCTATAAATTATACTCTTTCCGTCTCAAAATGGCAATTCATTTTTTCTCACATTGTTTAAGTGAACATCATTCATTACCTGTCAACTCATAAATTTTATTATATTTTTTTATTTATACCCTTACTTATACTCATTTATTATTATTATATTTTTTATTAATTTTAATAATAAACAAGTATTACACATAAAATAGATAAATACCTATATATATTTTTAAATTTGACAAATATTTTGAGATATCTTTGTAAAAAAAATAATAGACAATCTTTTTAAGACGAAAGGAGTATAATTTACCCAATAAATTTAATTTGAGAGTAGAAATCACACTAAAAATACATTCAATTACATCTTATTTCATTATAAATTACTAAACCTATCTCAGCTTCATATGACATGCATTTGGTCCAAGAAACGCATCCAACCAAATCTAACAAGCTTCCCAATCTTTAAAATGATTTTTTTTTTAAAAAATAAAAATAAAAATAAAAAACCTTTCGAGTGATTGAAGCAGGTCTGAACAACCATTTGTTTTTTTTTATAGTATTAAATTGGTATCACATACTAATTTTCGGAATTTCTAACAATTTTTACTTATCATGCTCTGTACTTGATAAAGTGATAATTAACTCCAATCTAGCTGGACAACCCACGTGTCTGTATGTGTGTGTTTGTGAAACAGAAACAAAAGAAGACTGCTCAGCAGTTCATTATCTTAACGAAAATTTTTTAATAAATATACTTAATTCACACGCTAAATTAATAAGTGATAAAATATTTTAATAAATATAATATTTTTATTTATTTTTTATTCAATTAAAAAATATCAATACCTTTTTTTCACCATATAATTTTCCATAAACTAAGCCCAACTTCCATACAGATACAAGTTAATTATTTACAAACTGTTGAAGGTCCATATTTATTACATTATTTAACCAACAATACACGACACTTCTCAACTGAAATATAGCTTCACTCAAGACACTCACCCAGCTCAACTCTCCGAGAAACCATGTTAAACACGCCCTTACAATACTGCTGTGGCTGGTCTAACAGCAGATGAAATGAAACTGATCATACTTTTCACATTCATGTCCACTTTCTAGTTCACACTATGCACAACAATTTAATATACAGAAATAAAAACTACGACCTGATTACAAGGTGATCAGCCTAACCCTATTTTGAAATTACAATTAATTCACGCTGATTACAGAAGCTGGGAGAAGCAAAGCAATAAAACATTGGAAACTATAGTTTGATTGCCCAACTGGAATTATGAAGTCACCCCTTATTGCCAGGAGGCCTTGCTGGATTCCATGTAACTCTCCTTTTACAGAAATCATCCTCCAGACTTCTTTGGAATCTGGTTCTGCTTACCTTGACCTCCTCCCTAAAGAAAAACTAACAGTAAGCAAACTAGATAATGCCAACATCAGTTCACAAAAAACATAGAAGTGTATACTTTACTGCTTTGCCCAGAAAGTGATTTTGCAAGAAAATTTGGAAGTTTCCTGCAGTGACAATCTTTCCAAATTTTTTGCTCCATAAAAAATTTGTACTAATGTACAATTGACGTCTGCAATTTACACTTTCAGGCTTCCACAGGTAGTCGAATGTAAAATGCCCACAACACAAAAAGTTTTCGGTACTCAATTCTTAATTTGAATATCTTTCTGGACATTTTAAAGGTGCCTTTATTGTGATCTACCAAGAACCAACCGTTCACTATTAACATGTGAATTAGGGTGGAATCCAAACATCGATGCAATGAACTGGTTCTAGATTTTACTCCATTGTTAAGCAGCAAACTGACATCAGCCATTAAAACAAGAATTAAAAAAGTGTTTACTCACTGCAGGCTTTTGACCAGGCAACCTTCGATTGGATGGTGCTCGTGCCACAGAAGAAGCAGCTGCTGCAGCAGCCACACGAATTCTGAAAAATTTGACACTCCACATTCATGATATGAAGAGGTAACTTGACTACAAAATTAAACCCAGGAAACTCAAATCCTGCAATACCTTTTATGTACATCAACATATACATCTGTCTCATCCACAATTTCCTCCTGCATAGGGAGGAACAATCAGCAATATTGTGCAAAGAAAAATAACAGACACTTCATTTTGGAAATCCAATGACGTTAACAAACTGCTGCGATAATTGTAAATGATTAAGTTAGAAGTTATGATAGCAATTTAGAAGCTTTAGGTGGCATACTTTCTATGAGTTAGGGCCAAACCTAAGAAAAAGGTCAGGAAAATCAACAAATAGTGGTGGAATTCACTTACTTGCAGAAGTTCTTCAAAAACGTCTTCCAGTGTGATAATACCAATGACTTCCCCATCTTCAATATCCTCTGATGAATGAGACATCATGTTTGTTGCTATACCATTTGGTTCAAGAGTTTGCTTTTGCTTGACTGTAACATCAATGATGACACTTTCTGATTTATTGTCATGCTTATTTAGTAAGGGTGTGTTTAACTGAGTCTCTCCATTGGCAATTTTACTTTCATTGAATTTTTCTCCATCACTGGTAGGTTGCAGATTCTTGCTCTTTACATTTACCTTTACTACAGCTGCCATATGGCTGCTTCCCTTCTGAAACTCATTAAGGATATCATACAAAGGCATATCTGATGGAACCCTGGGATATTCAAGCATAAGAAATCCTATTTTTGTATAAAGAACAAAAAACAGAAAAATTGGATTCAAAAGCACACCTAGGAATCCTTCGGATGGACACTGCACTGACTGGAGTCTCCGTTTCTGCCCGAACTGTCAACAGGCTTTTCACCTGAATTCCAATCAAAGCAGAAATATAAAATAACCACTTCTAAATTAGATAGCCACCAATGCCAACATAAGAAAACTAGAGTTTCTATTTTCACACCCACCAGGAGGAGCCCAATAATATTCTTTGGACTTCCGGAAAAGACAGGGACACGACTGTGACCACGTGCAAGAATTTTTCCAATTGCTTCCCTGTATTGTAGCAGTAGAATTAATCTCTTATATGAGAAGTACACATAAACATATAATTTCAGTGTAATATCTCAGGTTCCTTGAAAAAACATTATTTATTATCCTCATCCATCCCCATTTACACATTCCTTTTTCTTCATCAAGTTCACGGAATAAAATTAGCATAGAAAAGCCAAGTTATTAGTCTCCCTAGAACAATCAAAATTAAAGTTTGGGTTGCCCTAAATTTTAGCCAAAAATAAAATCCTAATTCCTAAAAAGAAAGTGCCACACATATCTTGGAAACCTGAAAATTAGAACTTCTGTTACTGCAATGCCGATCTTACAACACAAAAAAGATATGCAAAAGAAATTCGATAAAAGACCATTCACAACACAAACTCACCAGTTCAATTTTGAATTGACATCCAAAGAAAAGGTTGATTCAATAGGTGTCATAGCCTCCTCTGCAGTCTGCATATAACACAAACTTCAGAAGATTATTTTGTGGATCTTAAATATTGTCCAAATGAAAAAGTGCACAAGCTTAGAACTTAGATACATCATAAAAAGATTGACCTAACATAAAGCCATAAGCAGGAAGCATTATAAAATACAGCAACAAAAATGCACACAAATGTAACTTTTTCATCTGGTAAGTGAGTCGTCACACATCCTACCATAATAAATAATAAAAAAAGAATAATATAATAGTTTTATTATATGCAGGTTTAGCTTGAATGAGTCAAAACTGCCCCTTTTTAATGCTGTTTTCTACATGTTCCGAAATAAAGGTTGGTCATCCTATTATTTCAAGTACCACAACTAAGGAAAATCTTCTCTTCATCAGGATCATCCATTCAATCAGAAGCCATTATATCTTCTTTAGGTACAGTGTACACACAATATTCGTCATCTGCAAAACAAGATGACTATAAAATGCAAGAAGTTCTCATAATTGCAATGAGTCACAATATCTGATGCCTTTGGAATGCTACTACAGCAAAAGCTACCTTTTCAGTTAGATCTAGAGCTCCACTGATAATTGTTGTTTCATCATGCGTAAGTTCACCCCCCTTGCCAGCCTAAAATGGAAGGAAATAGTAAGTACAATGATAAAAACGAGGAGGATTAAAACCATTTTATAACAATCTCATCAAAGTTAATATCAAATGCAAGCTCCTGAGATTTGTTGTATCATACGGAAAATTGGTTCTTGGCAATAGATAAACAAAAATACAATTAGAAATTAGCACATTTTGATAAATGAAAGTGACAGTATGTCATAGAGTTCACCAATATGTGTTACCTCTTGGCTATGGATAGAGACAAGTGCTTTAAGCTGAGCTCGTCTAAATAGAGCGTCATTGTGTCCTAGTGCAACATCCAGAACCTGAAACCAAATCATATAAATGCAGAAATTAGCTCATAAAGTAATTTTATGGTATCATATCACATGGACGAACCGGGTTAAACTACATGCACATGATGGAAAAAATGGAAAAGGCTGAAAAGTACATGAATCTTTTTATGTTGGCTTTTTATCGCAGCCTTATTATGAACTTCACATCTATGATGATTCAAAAGCAGCTTATTGTCTAGTCAAAAAGTGGGCAATATCATATTTCTACTATCCGTAAACATGTTACCAACAAAGGTTAACTCAGTCCCATTACAATAAATTGAAAATATCTCATGGCAGCCACTATAAAAGTATAACTAACTGTAATTAATTTAAAAACACACACACACACAAGGAACAAAAATTATGCTTGCTTTTATCTACTAGCCACGATATCACCAGGCTCCTTACCTTCCCTATAGGGTAAGCAATGGGATAGCAGATGATCATCAAAATACGCACTAACCAAACAAAATTGGCACCGACATAGAGTCCATATCTTGAACATATGGCTTGTGGAATTATCTGATCCATAATGAATTAGGAATAAATTAGTCCAACTTAAGTTAGATTATAATAGTTACAAAGGAACATAACAAAGTAGAAGCACGTTGTACCTCCCCAAAAGTAAGGACAAATGTAACAGACAGCAGAACAGCAACAAAGGGGTGAAAAATTTTATCAAGGTAAATAGGAAGGGCCTACAGGAACAGCAAAATCAAGAAAATAACACAAATCAGCGAACAATGTAAGCCTTTGATTAATAATAAAACAGAAATTTTAATTACCTCCATAGAACAAGCATTACATAAAAGTAGAGTTACAAGAAGTTGATGTTGCTTCTGAACCACCGGTAATATAACAGCTGCATGCAAAAACAAAACTCTGAAATCAACCAAACAGCAAGGACATTAAAGCAAAGAAAATGAGTGTGAAAATGATGGAATTGTAGGGACCAGCTTGCTTCTTCTCAGTGGAAGAGCCACTTCTCTGTAGAATTTCGAGCTCGACAAGGCCCAGAGACATTAAGCCTAAAGTGAGACCAGACATTATTCCAGCAAAAAGTACAAGAACGCAAGATACACCAGCATAAACGAACCACCAAACAGTCCCGAATTGAATATCATCGGGTTCGAAAACGATGTCGTTTAGAGAAAACATGATCCTGCCTAGGGTTAGGGCATTGACGAACAACATCGCCGGCTTTCCGTTGAAGAGAAAGAGTAACAGAGATTGGTTCGGTTTCAGTTTTTTGGTGGGGACTAAGGGACGGCAAAGAAAACGACAAGGCGTACATAATAAGAATTTATGGGCTACGGACACCAAATCAGTCAACCGCATGCCTTTTTGTTTTTATTATATTGGGGTTCTATTCTCTACATTCGCATTCGATCAAATGTTTTGTTTCCTTTCACCAATTAAAGCTCTACTGTACACCTTTTCATTGACACGACACGAGGAAATTTTTTGTACACTATATTATAAAATTTCCTTATCAAAAATAGTAACGCGTCACTTTCTAAAATAACAATTGTGAATATTATAATTTTTTTTTTTTAAATTTGAGTTTAACTAAAATATAAATTTGAAATTTAAGAAAAATATTATGTATCACTTAATTAAAGATTTATTAATATAATATTAAAAATAATAATAGTCACATTCTTCCCTATTAAAATTTAATTTATATAAAATAAATAATAATATGTATAATATATAAAATGTCATATGTGATGTGAGATTATATTTATAAAATAAAAATTTTATATTCATGTAATATAATGTAAATTCAAATGATAGTTTTTTATTTGAATAATTTTTTATAATGTGAGATTATTTGAATATTTGAGAAAGAACAATAACTAATATATTTTAAAATTATAATATAATTAAATATATATTCAAGATGAAGACAGGATTTTCCCTAAAAAAAAAAAAAGACAAGATTGAGATGAGGCACTATATTTAAAAAAAAAAAAAAAAAAAAAAACAAATTTTCAAATGTTATATTTAAAACGTGACAAGGCGTTGCTGTTTGGTGAAATCATCACCTCAATGTAAAACTTGAAAAAAAAATTATTATTATTTAATCTACGAACACCTAATCATCTAACTCATTTCTATTTTATAAGAAATTAAATAATTAATTTTTTAATTTTAATTTCATCAAATTATTTAGTCTTTTTATTAAATTTTTATATTTTTTTTTCATTTAAATTTATGAAAAAATACTAAAATATTTTTGTATATATAATAAATATAATTTTATTTTATTATTTAAAAATAAAAAAATTTAAATTAATAAAAATAAATAATATTATATAATTATTATAATTATATTTAATATCATCAAATTATAAAATTATTTATTATTATATATAATAAAAGGTAAAAAATATTTATATTAATAAAATTAAATAATTAAATGATTATTATATAATTTTATTAATTTGAATTTTTTTATTTTTTATTTTTAAATAATAAAAATAAAATTATATTTATTATATATATACAAGAGCATTTTACTTATTTTTTTATAAATTTAACAGAACAGAATGACTAAATAGTCTGACGAAATTAAAACTGAAAGATTAATTAGTTAATTTCTTAAAAAATAGAGACAAATTAATTAATTAGGATAAAAAAAAAAATGACATGGTCAAGATCAACCATATCCAGCATGTGTAAACGGTGCGTTTTCATTGAAGCAGAGGACAAAGGATGTTTTGAACGACACCGTTTTTTATCAGCGCTCAATCTCTCTCTGAAGTTTAAGTTTGATGTCTAAACCCTAATTCTCAGAAGATCTTCATGTGTTGAGACTGTGATTCAGTGACTCAGGTTCTGTGGTTGTGGCTCAATTGCTTGTTAAATCCAGGTATGTTTTTCAAAACTCACTTCATTTCCACACATTGGCGTAATTTTGAAAAACCCATATATGATTTTCTCATAAACCCTAAATTCAACAACCAAATCGAACACTTTTCAAGCCTCAAAGTTGTGTGGCGCAAAGACCGAAAACTAGATTTTGCGATAGAGAAAGATAAGCGATACAAAATCTGCGCACGAGTTGTTAAAGAGGTTCTAAACGAACCGGGACAAGTTATCCCGCTCAGATACCTTGAGAAAAGGCGTGAGAGGTTACGCCTCAATGTAAAAATTCAAACTTTTATTAATCAAAATCCTGGCCTTTTTGATACTTACTATGATAGAATTAAACCCAAATCTCAACCTGTCCTCTTTCTGCGCTTCAGTGATCGTTTAAGGAATTTTCTTGAAGAAGAGAAAAGGATTCAATTGGAAAATGAGGGGTTGATTGTTTCTAAACTGTGTAAATTGCTGATGATGGCCAAGGATAAGGTACTTAGTGCAGAGAAATTGGTTCATGTTAAGAGGGAATTTGGTTTCCCTAATGATTTTTTGGTCAATTTGGTGCCCAAGTACCCAAATTATTTTAGGCTTATAGGGTGTCCTGGAGAGGGGAAGTCGTTTTTGGAGTTAGTTGAGTGGAACTCTAAGTTTGCCAAATCAGTTATTGAGCAAAGAGCTGAAGAGGAGTCCCGGTTAACAGGGATTCAGGTTAGGCCTAATTTCAATTATAAGCTTCCACATGGGTTTTTTCTGAGGAAGGAAATGAGGGAGTGGGTAAGGGATTGGTTGGAACTTGATTATATTTCACCATATGAGGATGTTTCACGCTTGGATCAAGCTTCACCAGAAATGGAGAAGAGGACTATTGGGGTTTTCCATGAGTTGCTATCTCTTTCACTGTTTAAGAGGATTCCAGTTCCAATACTTGGGAAGTTTTCTGAAGAGTATAGGTTTTCAAATGCATTTTCAAGTGCATTCACTAGGCATTCTGGAATATTTTACATCTCATTGAAAGGAGGAATTAAAACTGCAATGCTGAGGGAAGCTTATAAGGATAGTGAGTTGATTGATAAGGATCCATTACATGAAATCAAGGATAAGTTTTTTGAGTTGTTGGAAGAGGGGTGGCAAGAGAGAGCAGAGCAGCTGAAGACACAAAGGGAAGTGGTAAAAAAGGACATGGAAATGATGGCAAGGAGGGAATTGGACCTGGATGGACAAGAGAGCAGTGAGGAATCAGATGGGATAGAGTTAAGAGGAACAAGCAGAAAAATGGCATTGAGAAACTGGGACCAAGATGACCAAGAGAGTAGTGAGGAGTCTGATGGGCAAGAGTTCAATCAGCGACTGTGAATTTGCAAGCTACTGTCATATTGGAAATTAATACTCAACATTGACGAGAACTGTAATCTGACTTAAATTGATAATATCTTGGAGCTACATGTACTGCATGGTGAAGAGATGCGTTCTATGCTCGATTCTAGGTGTGATGGCCAGTGGTCTTAATGTTAATCTCTGCCTCTGGTGCAAGGATTTGATTTTATAGTTGTGTATAGCACCACAGATATTTATTTCAAGTAATTACTTTGACGTAGGGTGAGGGCCTAATATTGTTGTTTAACCAATAATGACAATAAATGATTATAAATTGGCACAAATTCATTGAATTCTTATTTATTTTATGTAGATATGTGTAAATTGTTACACTGTATAGGCCTTGGACTTTCTAAACCTTTTTTGCTTTCATATACTAAGTATGATGTTTATAAATTAGCTGTGGGTTTTCAGTTTCCATCTTTAATCACTACCTGTGCTGATTAGTGGATCCTGCAGAACACTATTTCAACATTGTATGCGGGAAACACTTCTGTGGTGGTAAATAATATTTAGAAGTTTCAGTCACTCTGAAACTTTTGAGTTTTGAATCCCTATGTGTCTTAATTGTGCATTGATGCAATCAATTTATTTTATTTTCTCTGGTACTGGTGATTCTTAATCCAGGAAAAAAGGAGCTTGAATGAGTGAAAGAGTTGAATAATGGAAGTTAACAATTCCATATAAAACATTTCACAGGCTCATACTGTCTTAAAAGCTTCAGGTTCTATCACCTAATTTAATTTTCACCTGAGAAAGACATTTTTTCATATTTACTTTGATAAAATGAAATTGATGTTATATGTACACCTATTCTGCACAAAATGGAATGGCTGATACTGCACATGCTATTTGTATTTGTTTTGGGTTTTGGGTGAAGCACTTTGGTCAAAAAAATGTCACAAGCATATGCATATATGGAAACTGCAAGTGCAATTTCTTATTCATTTATTGTTATTTTTATTTATTAATTGCATCACAGCTTTCTACTAATTGAGGAAGAAAGAAAAATTGCTTTGGCACTTAAAGCATATATAGGTCACTATTTCATAATTACTCATTTACTGTTAATTACATATGAATATGCTCATTGGAAGAACTTTTGTCATCATTGTTCTGTTTGAAGTTTTTACAAATTACAAATCTTGGTAATAATTCACCCTTTTATTGTATTTTCTAATATGTCATGAAGTTTTTCTTATGTGAAATTAAATTATTTTCCATTAGGACCTGTATGTGACCTAACTTCTTTTCACACAAACTGAATGTCACAAAAAATTCAGAACCTGTACTAGTATTCTTCCATAACATCAACTAACAAAGCAATGGACCTCACCCTCTTGGTTATTCTTTTCTTTCTTTACTTTCCTTTCTTTATTAGGCTGCAAGAAAACTAAACCTAACTAGAGGAAACAAGAAATTCATGAATAGACACATATAAAGGAAGGAAGTACTGGTATGAGATTCGTTGAACCATTCATTTCTTTTACCAATATTTTCATGAGATCTTGCAAAAGAAGATGCAAATGAAGATAGTGATCATATTCAAGATTCCTGTGTTAATGCTTTTTGCATTCTTGTTAGTATTTCTTACCAATATTGAGGCACAGCCATTTCCACGGCCACTTTGTGTCTCCCAGTTTGCTCTAGTTAATTATGCATGTTCAATGTTACCATACACTCCACTGCCACCATTAGCACCTCATCTTCCACAACTATCACCAGCTGCTCCTCCTGAAGACGATAGCGAGGATAGGCATCGTCATGGTCATGAAGAAGGAGAGCATGGGCATGGACAAGGACACGGACACAATCATAGTCGTAGCCATGGACACGGACATGGACATGGACACAGGCATAGACATAGGCATGAAGAAAACAATAATAGTCCACATGAATTAACAGCACAACAGAATTGTTGCAGATGGCTGAATGAATTAGACGATGAGTGTGTCTGTGAATTGTTGGTTCGGTTGCCGCCCTTCCTGTCAAGGCCTGCACATGTGTATACCCTCTATCTTGATGAGTCATGCAATGTAACTTATGCATGCCAAGGGAGAATAATAAGACGACCATAATTATAAGGGGAATATTAATTATAGTGTTTCACTTAGTCAACTAATTAAGTCTAAACTATGGTTCTAATTAAGGTGTATTATCTTAATTATTACTTTCCTAATATATAGTTTTGGTTCAGCTTGTGTTAACTGGAGTGGAGAGGGGTGGTCATCATCAGGTTCTTCAGGTTTTTTATTTATATGTTATTGAGCATTTTGTGCAAACCGCGCAAGGTCATGGACTTGCTACTACTTTTGTTTTGTTTTTTAAAATTGAGAAAATAAAATAGAAAGACAATTTTCTCAGAAAGTTAAGCAATATCTTGGAAGGTGTAACTATTTTCATACTTGAGGAAACAAAGAGGCATATTCAGCTTCTCCTTTTTCATACAATCAACTTGTTTCAGAACTCTTCTATCAATTTTAATAATTTCTTCACCATTTTTGGAGATCATTCAAGGAATTCCATGCACCCAAAGAATAATTTTTTTTTTAAAAAAAAAAAAACAGGGAATTAACTTACTTTTAATACTTCCTTCAGTAGAGCATGAAACTAATACACAAAGAGTATTAGTTTCATAGCAATTTCGTTCAGGCTTATTGTAATTATATTCGGAGAGACTGGATGGTGACTCTTAAGTACATTTTCAGAGAAACAAACTAAGTAGTTAATTGGTTGGCTTTTGAGGCTCTTAATTATGATTGTGGGACTAGGATTTTATCTTCTCTCTCGAGTGATCTTGATAGTCTCATTTGGTCTGATATGATTGGAGTTGTATGGCCTAAGAAGATAAATATTAGTGCTGTGTGACTAGTGTTTTTGTTTAATAAAAAAAAAAAAAAAAGAGTAAATATGTTAATAACAATCAAAAAATTTTAAAATAAAATATTGAAAAGAGTCTAAACATATTTGAAGATATATCTAACGAAAACCCAAAAATAAAAATATGAGGGAAATGAAGATCCCAGGTGGATAGAAATGAAAATAAATAATTTCATGATCTAATTATGAAGATGTTCCAGGCAATGGAAATGAGGAATAGCACCAATTCCATCAAATTATGATTGCTTGGTAATTACCCACTTGACAAATACAAGGAAAGAAACTGTGCCATTTTTTTGATATACAAGTAAAATAAAGAAACTAGAAAAGAATTTTAATGAAACGGCTTGCCAAGCTATAAAGTATTAACATCAGGATCGGGCCGGGAATCCTGAAACTGCTTTATTGACCGAGGAATTCACTGGGCTAGCCACTAGCTTTATGAGTTTACTGGGCTTTATTAATTTGATCAGCCTGAAATCCATTGGGCCTTCAACTACTCAATCTCCAAAAGTGTTATAATCTCAAAGTTTAAGCAAAAGCTAACCAAATTTTACCATATCATCAAATTTAATTTAATTGATTTAAAATTAATTAAATGAAAATAAAAATCTAATTAATGTAAACTTTACTTGGTTAGTTAAATAAATTATATTTTAGAAAAAATAATTTCAAAATAGGATATGTTTAATTATAAATACATAAATGATATAATATGATGTTTTAGTCATATATATGTTTTTAATAATATAATTATGTATAAACACACACATGCATTTACATGAGTTTTATAAAAAAAAAAAATCTGCAAAATAATTTTGTAATTTCTTGCTATATCAGTAAAATATAATATATATATATATATATATATATATATATATATATATATATATATATATATATATATATATATATATAT
>CATKHJ010467640.1:0-12622 GCA_949750685.1 Vernicia montana
TTCATCATCTTGTTCAAGAAAAGAGATTAAGAGTTGAGAGAAAAGAAAAAGAAGAAGTGTTCTTCAATTTCTTATTTTTCATTTATAATCATTTGTTCTTTGTGAAAGAACAAAAGTTTCTTGAAAAGAAAAGTTCTATCCATAGCAAACTAAAAGAAATGCAAACACCAAAAGTTTGCCAAAGGAAGATCTTGATTTCATTTGGACAACCAAAAAGAGGAAATCAAGAACATTTAAGGAAACCAATGGGAGCTTGAAAGATAAAGTTTGGTGTGAAAATTCTAGAGGCTCAACACTTAGGGAGCTTAAAGAAAAGAAAAAGATTTAAAGACTTTGGCTTCAAGAGGTAATAAGATTACCACTTGTTATTTCTTTTCTTACATATGTGTTTTACACATTAATTAAAGTTGATTGCTTGAATGTTTATTGGACCCAATAGTTGGGTGTTTTGAAATTTTAAATTGTTTTAAATTTCACCCACCACATTGCTTCCATTGCATTTGCGCCCAATATTCCTTCACACTTCTCTTTTGGTGTTGTCATAAGCCCTTAAGATCTGATCTGAAGGGTTGAAATTTGTAATTTCTAAACCCAGAAAACTGGCTACTTTTAATGGGCATACATTCAAAACTGAACCTTTGTCAATGAGAACCATTGGTACAGTCTTCCCTTGAGTAATAACTGTGATGTAGAGAGCATTATTGTGATTAGAGCCTTCTCTTGGGATGTTATTATCCCCAAAGGGAATAGATACCTCTTTAGCAGCACTAGTTATAGAAGCGACAAGGTTTTCTAGAGTAACATCAATTGGAGTCTAACATTGATTCAATATCTTGCAAAAAGCTCAGCGATGAGGATAGGATTGAATTAAACTCCATATGGATAGATTTGCCTAGGTTTTCTTTAGTTGTTTAAGAATGGGATCCTCATCAGGTTCAGGATTCCCTCTTATTCTGTCAGCTAAAGCAGGATTGGGTTGGATAGGTTGAATGTTTGGATTTGGAATAATTCTGCCAATTTTGGTGATAACATCAACTTCCTCCACAAGATTGGTAAGATCCAGAACACAGCAGTAACTAGGATTTGACTTAATCAAAAAGATAGGGTCAAGTCCCTCATAATCATTGATAGCATTGATGGTGTGGTTGGGCAAAGGATTTGTGGTGATGTTGGGTTTTGCTTTTGGTGGAATAAGATCATTTGAATTAATAAGATCTTGAATTATGTGCCTTAGGGCTTTACACATATCAATCTTGTGTCCAGACCCTTGGTGGTAATCACACCTCTAGTTTGTGTTATGATTTTTGGGTAATGGATTGGGGACAAGTCTAGGTTGGAGAGGCTGTACCATGTTACCCTCGAGTAGCTTCTTGAAAATGACACTCATAGGCACACCTCCTAAATCAGAAAATTGTCTTCTTTCAAATGTGAAAGGCTTTTTTATTGTCAAAGCATTCACTTCCCCTCCTTTCTGATTTATTGAGGAAATGACATTGCCTTGATGTGTTGGCCTTTTATATCTTGATCCAGATGTAGATGACTCTTCTTTTATTTAGCCAGTTTGAATTAGATCTTGATTTTCGATGTAGTAACAATAAGAGCTTTAAAATCAGGCAGATATTGAGTAAGTAGCCTGTCTTGGTTGATGGGAAGGAGATTTTTCACAATTATGTCAATCTACTCACTTTCAGGAGGTCTATTCACCATTTGAGAAGTTTTCTTCCTCCACCTCGTAAGGAATGAAGAGAAGGATTCTTTTACATACTGTTTTGTAGTTTCAATATCTCTTCTTGTCACATCCACTTCAATATTATAGTGATATTGTTTAACAAAGATATTGCAGATATCATCCCATGTCCATTTTTAAGAATCATCTAAATCAATAAACCATCTTATCGCAACACTGGTTAAAGATTACTGGAATAATTGAGCGAGGAGTTTGTTGTCTACTCCCAAAAGATGTATGGCGCCCACATACATCTTCAGATGGGTTTTAGGGCAAGTAGTTCCATCAAATCTATCTAGATTTGGCATTTTGAATTTAAGAGGAAGTCTTGCATTTGGGAATAAACTGAGTGAATCTGTATCAACCATGTCTTCCTTCCTTTTCAGTTTCTTCAGTATGCTTTCCACAACTTCAAACTTGTTCATAAAGGATTTAAGCTCTAGGTTAACTTCCTTCCCTTGGAAAGGATCCGTGGGATAGGGAGTGATAGTAGAAGTATTATTTGATGGTGGTAGTGGGATGGCTTCAGTTACAGCAATCTCCTTGTTTTTCAACCCAGAGCTGGAAGTGGATCCAATAATAGGAGAAAAAGTGGGTTTTTGTTCAGTTGATCCCTGGTTTAAAGAAGTCTGACCCATCATCTTTATGACATCTTCCATGATAGCCCCTCTTTGAGTATTGAGTAAATCTTGAAAATAAGCCTCTTGTCTCTGAATCATCGTCTCCTATTGTTCGGAGAGTTTGGCAAGGAGCCCATTCAAAACTTCATCAGTAGGAGTACCTTTAGACATCTTGGTTACCTTTGCATGAAATAGATAAAGCTAAGGTCAGTTTGTAGCTTTAGGAAAGGATAAGAACCGGATTATGGAATCCTAATGACAAGGATAACAAGTACCAATGGGTTTGGATAGACTAGGCTTAGGACTAACAGTATTTGGGTGAGGTTTAAACTCTCCAAATTTAGTGAGATTTTTGCATAATGGATGTATGCGTGTATGCATGAAAAAATGTTCATGAAAATGAACAATAATTCAGTATTTCTGGGAACAGATACCCTTATGGAAAGGTTGTATGAGTCATTTACATGCAAAGGTAAGAGTGGTTTACGAGGGAACTCGTCACACTAGAGATGCGATATACCTAACCACATGTGAGACAAGGAGTCTCGCGTGGGTCAAGCGGTAGTTTCATACTCGTTACACCTTTAAAAAGGATTTAAAGGATACATTACGGGCTGGATGATTTCACTATCGGCAAATAGACCCAAGGAGGGTTACCCACTCGATGTTACTTTATATCCATTGTTTTCCTAGAAAACTAGGGTTTTGAATAAGGAGTCCATATGTAGTGATGCATGAAAAGTTATTTTGAACTAAAGCCAAACTTTGTTTTTACTAAAAGTAATCCACTTTTATCTTTTATTTGAAAAAGATTTAATTGTCCCCAGTGGAGTCGCCAACTGTGAAGTCTCGCCAGAGCACCGGTCCGATCAGTTAAAGGAATCAAAATACCTTTTGGGAGAAACTCCACATATCGTGAACCCGCTGTGAGTTTGAAAAATTGTATTTTATGATTTGTAATTGAAAGAAGGGAGTCACCACTTCAATTTTATTTATTTTAATTGGAAAAATTAAAGGAAAACCCAATCCAAATTGACTCCAAAATATTTATCTTATCCCATTGGAAAAACACTAATTCACGAGTGACCAAAGAGGGCTCGGAGATCAGGTTTTGGTAATAAATAGTAAATTTCTTTAGTTTGGCTATAAGTGCAAAATAACTTTATATAAAAAGGTGATTTTTATGTATGAATGAACAGTAATAACAGTGATGAATGTAATAATTATAAGTGATGCAAATATTATATAAATGACAATTATATGAAAAAGCATAAATAAATTATTAACACAAATAAGATAGAGGATCTTTCCTCTAGCCCTTATGGGTACTAAGAAAAGTACATACATTCCTCAATTAATTAAAGGAAATTCATGAAAGATAATAAGGCAATAAGATAATAGACAAATAAAATGTGAAAGGGGAAAATATTATATAAAATTTTTTGGAGTTGATGCCTTAAATATTGGCATGCCTGCGTATCCCTTCGAATGGGAATCAAACCCCACGCAGTTCTTCCTTCTTGTGAAAAGGGGCTTCGATAAAAGTTTGGTTTATTAATTTAATTCAGATTTTAAATTAATAAAATTTAGACCTTTTCAGTTTTAGATCAAAACAAAATGCAAATAATACGATGAATTCTAGTTCTGATTTAGAATTAAAATGTAAGAGAAAAGGATTATACCTTTGCTTTTGTCGCCTTTTTTGTAAACAGGCTAGCTTAGCTCCGGATCTGAGCTCCACCTTGAATCGAGAATTCCAAAACTATAATAATAACTTTAAAGTAAAATAACTTTGGTAGGTGATGGATTTTGATATGGAAAAGTGGTATTGAAAATAACAGAGCTTTTGAATACAAATCAGTATATTTTTAGTTTCGGTTTTTTCGATCTATTTTCTGAATGAAGTGAAGGAGTATTTATAGAGAAGGGGTGGCCAAGAGTCGGCCAGCGGCACGAAATCGATGCCGCCTGCCAAGCGGCACACTTAGCGTGCAGCCAGCCTGGTTCGGCCCACCACCCGGGTTGACCCGGTTTGACACTAATTTGGTCCATTTTGGCCCGTTTATGATTCGATTTGGGCCCAATTTGATTCTATGGGTTGTAACTGAAATGCGATCATCTGGGAGTGTAATTTTGAGGGTTCACACAAGGTCAGGTTATAAATTAAGTAATAAATGGAAATGTAATGTGTTAATTGATAACAAATATGTATGTAATCATTCTATGAGTAGACTTATGCAAAATGAAATTGAAATGGGCATATATGCAATATTAATTGAGGGTAAACACCCTAGGCCATTTGGCCATTACATGATATTTAACATGGAAGTGCTTTAAATGGTAATTTGTGTATATGTATGTTGTGTATGTTGACTTGAATTGATATTAGATGATTAGTATATCTTAGATGTAGATTTAGTAGTACTAGAGTTAGGATTGGAATAATCAAGTTGACAAAGTGTTTAATGGTACTCAATTGAATAACATAAATGGTACGGTTCATTGTAGAACCTAAAGGATAAGATAAAGAAAGTGTTCCGAAGAGCAAGGAGCACCACTGCTAAAGTGTTAAGAGCTTGCACTAGGAGCTAAGAAGTAAAGGTGAGTATGTAATATTTTAATATGGTATGGGAATTTGCCCTTGAATCAACATTAAATTTATATATATGCATATATTACTGAAAGTCCTAACAACCCTTAATGTGAACCTTATACAACCATTGTCATTTAAATCTTTGTGCTAAGACTATACTTGATGGCCTTCGGCCTAATTGTTATTCATTGTTGGCCTTTGGCCTAATTATTATTCATTGATGGCATCCAGCCCACTTGTACTTCATTGATGGCCTTCGGCCCAATTATTAAACTATTGATTCAATTGAACTCTCTAAAGTTCATTTGAAACTATTACTGAAAATGTAAATCCCATTGAAACTATATTGTAAATGAATATGATCTATTGCTCATATATAATGAACCTTTATTAAATGATAATCTTATTAGCAGAAATCCCTAAATGATGTGGGGTTATACATCAATCATGTGCACATGGTAAAAAGGCCCGTCGAATAGAGATAATGTATCCACCCAACTAGGAAGGGGGTCCTAACCATAAGACCTGATCAGTTTTGCGCTCAGTGATTAATGTGAGTGACCAAGGCATTAGCCGTCACTCTATTTATTTATCAGAAGGAAGCACACTGCTTCCAAATCTCTAATTTCTGCTAAAGTGATACTAAATGATAATCCATTGATTATAAATCCTTCATTTTTATAAATAGAATTGGATATCATTGTATCATTTACAATCTCTATTAACTACCAAAAAGAAAATCTTTCATCGATACCCAATTGAATTTAAACTCTTATTACTGTTATACATATTTTCAGCCGGCATATTATATTAACATATTACATCCCCACTGAGCTTGTCTCAATTTTTTTTAATGGTTATTATTTTTTAGGTATACTGAAGGTCAAGCAAGGTAAATTCTCAAGCTTCCCTTCTCCGCTTGGGGGTTTCTTCTGCTACATAAGGTGGTTTAACTTCTGAATCTTAATGTATTTGTATTTTGAAGAGATAAGTCTATAGCTCCATGGTCGTTATGGTTCATAGTAGTTAGTTTGCAACTTTGGTTTAATAATTGTAGTATGTAATTATATAATGATAATTCTGGTAATATTAAATTATAACTGTGAATGATAAATGATGATATGAATTATAAAATGTTAATTGGACAAGTATATGATGAGTATATAAGTGGTATACATATGGTATATGTTGGGTATCCTTTTGGTATATGTAAGGTATACTTTGGGTATCCTATTGATATGTAAAGAGCATATGAATATGGAATTATAGGTTACGATCTGGGAAATATGTTTATTGTATAATGTGCTTGCTACAGCATAGAATAGGGGTTCTACGGATTTAGGTGACCTTACATCTCCCTATGCCCTAGGACCGTCACACTTCAGAAGTTTGGGGTGTGACAGTACCAATTCCAATGACCTTCAAAATCAAGTACACATATTCGAAACATATCTTTCAAGCTTTGAATGGTTCTCTTAGACTGACCATCTGTGTAACACCCTAACTGGTCGGAATCCTAGCAAAATTGAATCGTCCAAAAGTTAAGATAATTTTAATTTATAATAATAATAAAATACATATGACTGTGGTTATTGCCTTATTGGACAATAATTAATATTAAATAGGAAGTAAAGTATAGTTGTATTAAATATTTTAAATAAATAGAATATGTAATAAGACTGAATTGAAGAATAGAAAGTATTTAATTGAAAGATAGAATTGAAATTTAGGTAATAAAGATTAGAAATTAGAAATTTAGGTTCTAATTTTAAGTAGACAAAGATTATAGTTAGATTAAGTAATATATAAATATTCTTAATTATTGTTGGGCCAAATTGTTGCAAATTGGGCATGAATTAGTGATGCATGCTTTGGCTTGGGGAAGAAAGACATGGAAATGGTATTTGAGCATTGTATGTGTAAGGAAATTTAGTTGATTTAATTTCTTGATTTAAATAAAGGTGAAATAGATCTAATTAAAAGAATTGATGAATAAGTTGAAGATTTGGAAGGTTAATTTGGAGACAATATATGTATATATCTGGATATTTGGGAAACTTAAAGAAAACTCTTTAATTTTTAATTTGAATATAAAATTAGTTAAATTATTTAATTACTAAGAACAATTGAGGATTTAATGTTATACATATATGTGTTCTTGGCAAAAAAAAAAAAAAAAAAAGAATTTAATGAGATTATAATATATTGGAATATGGCAAAAAAAAATAATAATTTAATAGATGAGATTAGAATATATTGGAATATTTTTGATATATTTAGGGTATATTAAGATTAATTTAATTAGAATTTGATTTTAAATTATTAATTAGTTAGACTAATAATTAGCACTATGAGTGTAATAAATAAAATAGAAACTTGGAAAAGATATTTAAAATTGTTAACTTATTATAGTAGAATTGCAATTAAAAAATTAAAAAGAAATATTAACATTAATAAAGAATTAAATTGTAATCAATATTTTAATTTGGTATTAATAAGAATTCAAACCGATAATGTGACTTAATTATAAAAATTAGATAAAGGACTTATGAAATTAAAATTATTTATCTGGTAATAAGTAACAAATAAATTAATTAAGTTGTAATTAATGTTCCAATTTGATATTGATAAAAATTCAATTCAATTATGTGAATTAACAATAAAATTAATTAAAGACTACTAAATTAAAGTTAATGAATAAATATATATCAATAGTTATTAAATTATAGTTAAAGGATAATAACACGTAGTTAATTAATTTTAGCTACTAGAAGTGAACAAAGAGAAGAAGATAAGCATGATGATAGTAAGGATTGAAGTTAGTGCATGAAAGCTTCTAAGTAGAGGTGAGTATCAAATATACTATTATTATTGTGTCTTGATTCCAAGAGTTATTTCATTGAATAAACTACCTTGATTTAGATATTCTCATTTGACAAAAAACAGCATTTGTTTATGAAATGTGAGATCCCTAATTCATGTCTTTTGAACTCTTGTCCATTAAAATTGGACAATCCTAGACATGTCACTAGTGTTTTCAAATAGAGCACATTGAAGTTCATATGAGTTATTTATTGAAATCCTTCCATGAGTCTAATAGAGTTTTAAATGAATATGTCTATCGTAGTCACTCCTTATTGTACATTGAAATCCTATAAGTGTTTATTGAAACTTATTTGATAAAGTTTTTTTTTTTTTTTTTGAAATTGTGTATACATTTCTTTGAAATACGTATTGAAGAAACTATTGCAATTTAATGAAGTAAATTAATATTTATGAAATTCTTGATGGAGATCGGTCCATTAGTGATCGCCCCTAATTTATTTACAAGCTATTGCAGTTAAATGAGTTAAATGACGTTATAAGTTTTAAAGCAGAAATCCCCGACTGATGTGGGTAATACATCAAACCTTGTGCACATGGTAAAACCTGCATATAGGGTGTCCATATCCGGACCTTAGCTAGGAAGGGTCTGAGGTCCTAGCCATAAGGCTTGGCCCGTCTCATGCCTTATATGATTGAAGATTGTAAACGAAGCATACCTGAGAAGCCTCTGCTCCTATTGGAGATTGAAAATTATAGGGAAGCAATCCGCTTCCAACTATACTGATTTCTGCTAAATAAATTATCAAATTAATTTCTTATAAATGAGTTTGCAAGCTACTTGAATTATAAATTCTTGCTTTTAAAATGTTTTGATTATTTATATGGTAATAAGTAATAAATAAATTAATTAAGTTGTAATTAATGTTTCAATTTGATATTGATAGAAATTCAATTTAATTATGTGAATTAACAATAAAATTAGCTAAAGACTACTAAATTAAAGTTAATGAATAAATATGTATCAATAATTGTTAAATTACAGTTAAAGAATAATAACACATAGTTGATTAATTTTAGCTACTAGAAGTGAACAAAGAGAAGAAGATGAGCATGATGATAGTAAGGATTGAAGTTAGTGCATGAAAACTTCTAAGTAGAGGTGAGTATCGAATATACTGTTATTATTGTGTCTTGATTCCAAGAGCTATTTCATTGAATAAACTATCTTGATTTAGGTATTCTCATTTGACAAAAAACCATATTTGTTTATGAAAAGTGAGATCCCTAATTCATGTCTTTTGAACTCTTGTCCATTAAAATTGGACAATCCTAGACATGTCACTAGTGTTTTCAAATAGAGCACATTGAAGTTCATATAAGTTATTTATTGAAATCCTTCCTCCTTCCATGAGTCTAATAGAGTTTTAAATGAATATGTCTATCGTAGTCACTCCTTATTGTACCTTGAAATCCTGTAAGTGTTCATTGAAGCTTATTTGATAAAGTTTTTTTTTTTTATATATACGTTTTTTTGAAATACGTATTGAAGAAACTATTGCAATTTAATGAAGTAAATTAATATTTATGAAATTCTTGATGGAGATCGGTCCATTAGTGATCGCCCCTAATTTATTACAAGCTATTGCAGTTAAATGAGTTAAATGAAGTTATAAGTTATAAAGCAAAAATCTCCGACTGATGTGAGTAATACACCAAACCTTGTGCACATGGTAAAACTCGCGAATAGGGTGTATGTATCCGGACCATAGCTAAGAGGGGTCTGAGATCCTAGCCATGAGGCTTGGCCCGTCTCATACCTTATATGATTGAAGATTGTAGATGAAGCATGCCTGAGAAGCCTCTGCTCCTATTGAAGATTGAAGATTGTAGGGAAGTAATCCTCTTCCAACTATACTGATTTCTACTAAATAAATTATCAAATTAATTTCTTATAAATGAATTTGCAAGCTACTTGAATTATAAATTCTTGCTTCTAAAATGTTATGAGTTTCTTATTATATGTATACGTAAATTGATCCATTGTTCCAATTGTTTATCATTTCATTGTTCTATATATTTCCTTGAAATTTGATAAAAGTTTATTGCCTCCGATTGATAGAAGTATATGAATGTAAACCAGAATCGTTATTATAAGCTAACCTTGAGTTCCTAGCCACACAATTTATGGCAGTATAATCCTTATTCACTGAGTTTATCTCATTAGTGGTTATTTAATTTTTTTTCAAGAGTATAGCAGATTGGCGAGTTGAGATCCTCAAGTCTTATCCTTCGCTTGAGGCTTGCAGTTTAACAAATGTAAATTACTATTTTGGGATAATGTATACATATATATATATTTAAACTCTTAGATGCTCCATGTGTGTTATTAGATAGCTTAAGTATGAAATGTATTAAATGGATTGTAGTTATATGGTAATGTGTAAAATATGTAAGTGTTAATACCATTAAATAGTAAAATATAAATTATGACGTTGATTTATGTATATGTGAATGTGTTTGAAGTTAGATGTAAACATGATAATAATTATATGCATTCAAGAAATACATTGGAAGGATTTGTATTGGCTTATGAAGTTGAGGGTATAAGATGGAACATTGAAAGTGTTATTGTTTACTTGCAGGTTAAGCACCTTGGGATATAAGATATGTATAGCCGGCACTCTGCCGGATTTATGTTAGATTGTAGTGTAGTTGGGTTGTATGGATTTTCAGTGGCTTTACACCTACCTATGCCCTAGTGCTGTCGTGGCTTAAGATTTGGGACGTGAGAATCTGTCTGAGGGTGGAAAGCTATACTAATATCTAACATCGTACCCAGAACTTCTTGCAGAGATTTTCAAAACCTGGAAGTGAACTAAGGCCCTCTATCTGACACAATAGAGACTGGAACTCCATGTAAGTAAACTATCTCTTCAACATACAGTTTCGCATACCTAGCCACAGAGTAATTGACTTTTACTGGAATGAAGTGTGTCAAATTGGTCAATTGGTCCACTATAACCGATATGAAGTCATGCCCAGAAGTAGTTTTAGGCAACCTAGCCACACAGTCTTTAATAATCATTTCCCACTTCCACTCAGAAATGGAAAGTGGTTGCAACAACCCAAAAGGTTTTTGATGCTCCAACTTTACTTGCTAACAAGTTAGACATCTGCAGACAAATTCAACAATTTCTTTCTTTATGTCATTCCAACAATAAAAACTTTTCCATATCATGATACATCTTGGTGGAACCTGGGTGCACATTATATGCTGCAAGGTGTGCCTCTTCCATGATCTCCTTTTCAAATTATCTACATCAGGAACACATAAATAGAAACTATGTCTAAACACTCCATTATTATCAATCACAAAGTCTCCAGTACTACAGTTATGTACCTCATTTATGATTGGGCACAATTATGGGTCCCATCTTTGAGCCATCTTAATTCTCTCTATTATAATTGAGCGGACCTTAAAGTGTGCTAACAATACTTTAAAATTGTACACCTTTAGCTACAAACCTTCATCAACAGTTCCCGCAACTCTTTAACTATATGCTTCTTATCAACCATAATGTAAGCTAAACTACCAGATGATTTTATGCTTAAAGCATTAGCTAAAATATTTGCTTTACTGAGGTGGTAAAGAATGACATAGTCATGATCTTTAAGAAGTTCTATCCATCTCCTTCGCCTTAAATTTAAATTCTTCTAATAAAAAATATACTTCAAACTCTTATAATCGGTGTATATCTCATAAATCTCACCATACAAGTAATGCCTCCAAATCTTTAAGGCCAAGATAACTGCTACTATTCTAAATCATAGGTGGGACAGTTCTGCTCATGCTTCTTCGACTGGCAAGAGGCATAAGCATTCATTTTATAACTTTGTATCAATATGCACCTAAGAACAACCCTTACAACATACATCTACACATCAAAACTTTTATACAAGGCAATCTTCATGCTTTTGTTGCATCTAACACACTATCTATCATCAATAGATGTTCAAGTAGGGGGCTCTAATTCCATTTAATGCACAAGCTTCACAAGGCATGAGCTTCACTCGTATAGCTTATAGCCTTAACTATCATTATCTTAAGCCCATCATCACTAGCCTCAGATACTCATTGCTTATTCATTTTTAGCTCATTCCTTGTTAGCTTTATTTACATCTCATCAACCATTACCTACATCTCCTATTCCCCATAATTCATACTCAATGTCCATCTTACTTAAACTAGGCATCTCACATCTCACGTGCCTAAGTTCCATCAAACTATGAACTCCCAATATCAGTCCAAAATGCTATGCAGTGCCAATGCACCTATTAATGCATTTCCATCTATATAATCCAAAATTTTCAATCTCACACATCTATAAACTCATATTGCATAGTAATACAGAGACTTATCTAGGTTACCAAAACATAGACACTTATAAAAGAAACCATCAAGTTAACTGGAAAAAAAATCATTCATCAATCAATATAACTCTGCTATCCAAAGTAACATAATAAATCTCATCTCTAAAATCAATCACATCTAGCAAAGTCCCAAAGGCTAATTAATTATGTAGATTCTCATTCCTTAATATCTTTAGCTGTCACTCCAAATATCTCATTCATAGTCAATGATTACTGTCACACCCTACCTTTGGAGTGTGACGGTCCTAGGACATAGGGAGACATAATATAACAACCTGAAATTTCCAAAATTTCTGAATTTTATTTTAAGTAAGAAATATGATTATGTATATTATAAATTGATATTTAAAATGATATATTTAAAGTAATGAGAATATTTCATGAAATTATGTATTTAAAGTTTTAATTTGCTATAATGTATTTTTT